>BMAC01000025.1:731547-755711 GCA_014905375.1 Phtheirospermum japonicum | reverse complement strand
CGAAAATAAATTCCGGCAGCCGGAAAATATTTTCAGATGATCAGGGAAAAGAAATGTGACCGAAAAAAAAATTCAGTGGCCGGAAAATTTTCCGGCGGCCGTAGGTGGCAGCATGTGGCCCCATTTTATTATTATTATTATTATTAGTTATTAGTTATTTTAATAGTAAGGGTATTGTGGTATATTCATATCACAATTTTGGACTATTTGACAAAAAGTAGGTACTATTTGACTTAAAATTGGATGGAGGACTAATTGTCAAATGGACCTCCACCTGTGGTACTATTTGACAATTTCCCCTTTATTATTAGTGTGACTGACTATTTTGCCCCTAATGATATTATGTAATTATAATTGTACCATTGGAAGTTTTCCTATAAATAGGGTCTCAGTTATAATGAAATATATACTTGAGAACTCTATATACTTTCTCTATTTTCTCTCTAGTTTATAACACCCATTATTTAATGGATATGACATATCATTGAATATTGTAGTTATTTATATAATTACATTTAAGCCATTATCGGGATTTATATTTTTATATCAATCCCTCATTGAAAAAAATAAAAATAAAAGTATTAATAATAATATTATTATTATTATGGTCTTTGACCTGTCAAACACAAAACAAAACAAAACAAAAAGAAAACTAAATTCACTGTACTTGCGCCATTTTATTAATATTCTGACAATTTATATCTATATTTATATATACATAAAGAGAGTTACACAAGAGAAAGATGTGAGATAATCTTTGGTGAAATAAGAATGTTTTCCCGCCCATTGCATATTATCTTTTTAGATATTTTTTTAAAGTCTTGTTAATTAGCCTTTTACTATTTCTTTATATTATAACAAAATTGATTTATTAGGTTAAGCTAATTTCATGTTGGCTCTCTCTTTTTCTTTGTCTTTGCCTCTCCTTCTGACCGCTTTCTACGAGATTGTTTTCTAAACAATTATCTTCATGTACTAAATTTCGCCATGACAACCACATAAATATTTTCATAATTATTACCATTTAGGTACTAATTTCTAGGTACCCATTATTCTCGAAGGCCAAATCACCCGGTTTTAGGGGCTACAAGTCGAAATTCTAATAATTATATATTTACTTCAAAATTTAAACATATATAAAATTTAAAACGTGTATTTCATTATATATATATATATATAGGGTTCAAATGAGAACCCGTCGTTATATGTGAACCTAGGGACTTATCTTGACCATTAGATTGGATAATCTTGATGGTTGAGATCATGACAAGTCAGCATGGTAATAATGTAAAAAAATGCATTAATTAATTAAAAAGGGTATTTTTGGACATATATCAACGTTTACAAAAGAGCGCTACATTGTTCTTTAGAAAGCACAATAGATTAAGAAAAAAAAGAACGATTGCATATAAAAAGTATCGCAAAATTCGTCTATAAACTGTAAATTCAAGATTTGAAATAAAACTCAAATTTTCAACAAACCATAACTTTTTTAATTTTTATTCGTTTTGAATGAAATATATATCAAATTAATCACATTCTCAAGATCTACAATTTAAGATACATATTGCATTTTTTAGAACGTAAAAAAATTTATATAATTAAATTAAAAAAATTGGATAGTAAAAGCATCGCACATGACTGATTTTAGCATTACAGTACTGTATAAAAAGTACAATGAATCTGGACATAATTGCATTGTGCAATATTTGGAGTGCTTTTTCTTATATTGTTACGGTGCTTTTGAACTACACTAAACACTGCTTTTTTTGAATGAAAAGATAATCAGCCAACATCGCCGCCGAGTTTCACCATCGCAGCCGTCCGAATCAACCCAGGCAATCCAAATCGCCACAACCCAACGACCAACGAGCTTCAAATGCATCTAAAAAGTACCGTCAGTGAGACAAAACTTAGCCAGCAAATGACGTCTCCATTAGCAACCTAGCAAGCATGCAAGTAAAAAACAACTAAACCACAAATTTGACGCAATTTTCACTCTCTTCTCACTCCAAACAAATTCGAAAATTCACACAAACACAAACCAACAACAATGGGAGATCTCCCCATGGAAAAATCCAAATCTCCGGCGCCGCCCTAGCATCTCTCCTCGACCGGTCCTCCGCTTCCACGGGCGATATCCACAGCTATCTCTTCGGCCACGCCACCGTCTCCACCCTAAAACCCTCTCCGACCACCCTACCACCACTGCCTAACTTCCTACTCAATGATTAAAAATAAGAAAAATATAAATATTCAAACTAAGCCATGAAAATATAAACATTTTAACATTGTCTGTTTTAAAATAAAATAAAGAAAAATCCATTGTTGTCAAAACTTTAATGAACTCATAATATAAAAACTCATTATACTTTCTGCATGAAATATAATTTATTAATACTGTCATTTTCATTTTTACTTCACGCAGGTTGAATCTGATGTGATTGTAAATAAATCGTGTGACGATGAAAAAAAGAAGTTTTTGCTCATTTCGATTTCGATTACTAAAATGTGAAATTATTTGAATTTTAATATCGTATTATAATAACCTCTCATCTCGTTCACTAACAAATCTTTTCGTATAGACTAATTATAATTCGATCTTTTTAGAAATTACAATGAAGAAAAAATTAGTGTTATTGTGATAATCTGATAATTATTAGTTTTAAGTCCTAAAAAAAAGTCATAAGCTTATATACTTCTATAGTGCTTGCAATCATGTTTTATATTTGCTATACATGTTATGGTTGGTACTGCTTCTATTTTTTATGGTTACTGCTTTTATTCTATATAGTTAGTGTTCAGGTAAAATAATAGTGTGTTTGCAGTTATTTGAAATATGTTTTGTAGTATTGGCTTTTGAAAAAGGATCCTAATTTTTCCAGATGCCAGGGGGTATTTGGATTGTGAGTTACTGCATTTAAAGACTATTACTATCAAGAATTTTGTACATCCAGGTCTTGCTGGTGAACCATTGCTAACCTTGGCTCGAATTATGCTTTACAAGACTCCATCATTGGAGAAGATGGTAGTTCATATTAAAGGAATTTCCGTCACATCATCTTCATCAAGACTTGCTTTGATCGAGCACTTGAAGATAACGAAAATGCTGCTGAGTTATTCGAGATCTTCCAAAAATGCAGTAATCCTTTTCAATTGATGTTCATTTGCTGCCAACCCCTGCAACTATGGTCTTGTTATTCTTAGCGTATATTTCCTATTTTTTGTGTTTGGGATTATTGTTGTCATGTCAAAAAATAGATGATGGTACTTGAATATTCATTCTGCCTTGATATTTGATTTTGTCATAAAGGTTAAATTGTGATTATTATATATATATTTTAAATAATTTTTTTCTTATGAAGAGCAAATTTATAATATGGAAACAAAGGTTTTTATAATTTTAAAATCTCCCCTTTTTGTTTTTTTTCCCTTGGGATTTCGGACAACTTTCTTGAAGGGATCAAATATTAATGATGATTTGGCAAGTTCCTCAACATAAATCACAACTTTTCTAAGATTGTCACCATTTTAAGCAGATTTCGGGCCAATTTCAGCATCTGTTTACGAGCTGGATCTACAAAGTTTTTCGTGCCAACATTTGTTAGATGCAGTAAGTCAAAGCCTAGATCATCTTTTGCAGTTGGACAATAGTAGGATTCAAGAATAGAACAAAGACAATAAATTTAGGAGATAAACGAATTCAAACATCAATATAACACTAATTAGACAACCAACATCATTTTTTAACTTTTAATAACTAATTTTATCCTGGATCATTTATTTATTTCTCAAGCACATCATCGATGAGTGTTTGGTAAACTCTTGAATATTAATAATCTGAGGTTTTGGTTTTCTCCACATATTTACAAAAACGACTGAAAACAATTAAAACAAAAAATGGACTGGAAGTCCGTCTTGATTGTGGCAAATTTATATGGTTTAATTTGTTTTATTTTTCATTTAATGAGAAACTTTTATAGATACTGAGCTTTTGGTTGTTACCAATAACAAGAAATTATTTCCAATAAAATGGGATAAAAATAAAAAGGGAAAACAATTAAAAGGAGGATGTGTCAACATTTAGAATTCAATCAATTCTTACTAATCAGTTACGTATTTGAATTATTCCTTAAACAAAATTATGAGAATATACGTTATTATGGGAAGTAATAATTACAGGGATTTTTAAAGACGAAATTAACCCCACTATTTTTGAATTATAGTCAAACCTTTCTTTTTAATATTAACCATTGATCTTATTTAATCTACGGCGTGGATGAGTCCCTAGGATGGCATATAATGATGTGGTTCTCATTTGAACCTAATCATATATATATATATATATGTATATATATATTATAGGATTGAGTTCAAATGAGAACCCCGTCGTTATATGTGAACCTATGGACTAATCCTGGCCTTAGATCTAATAATGTGTGTGGACCAGATTTTTTCTAATTTTTTAATTTTATTAAATTAATTATATGGTAGGAAAGGGTGTTTATGTAATTTTACATAAACCTCTCAATCAATTTAACCCTAAACCTACCTTCCCCTTCGTCTTTCACCCAAACCCTTTCCCCAAATCCAAACTAATTCGTGGAGAGGGAAATGGTGGTGGCGCAGTCGATCAAGGAGGGCCTGAGAGGGGTTTTCCGGCGGGCGGGAGAACCAGCCGATGAGGTGGGTGGAATCAGAGGCGGAGGCGGCGGCGGAAAAGGGAGGGGTAAGTGGGATGGGACCGAGAGGAAGGAGGTGATGGTGGCGACGAGGAGAGAGGGCGGCGACAGGGTTTTAGGGTGGAGACGGTGGCGTGGCCGAAGAGATAGCCGTGAATATCGGAGATCGCCCATCAAGGAGGGCCTGAGAGGGGTTTTCCGGCAGGCGGGAGAACCAGCCGATGAGGTGGGTGGAATTAGAGGCGGGAGGCGGCGGCGGAAAAGAAAGGGGTAAGTGGGATAGGACCGAGAGGAAGCGGGTGATGGTGGCGACGAGGAGAGAGCGGTAGTTCTACAATTCTCTTTTTCAAATTCACATTCAGCTAGCATAAAAGAAATTATTGTTGAATTTTAAACTCAGAGATAATCCCTTAAAAAAAAAAATCAGAGATAATTACATGAGACAATAATAGTTTTTTAAATGCTTCTGATCAAATTGTGTAGGGCACCTCTTTTAAATCGTACTAGTTTCAATAAAAATCCACAGAAATTCATGTCATAGACTATATAATTCTAGAGAATCTAATGGCTTTTGCAGAATTTTATTAAAATACCTGAATTCTATAAAATACATTACAGCTTATGAATTCTATCAAATTTCGTATATGTAATGAACTAGTGGCATTTGCACCACAAAAGCACTACAGCCATATACCAAGAAGCAGTGTCATAAACATACATAAAAAACCACAAACACAATATCATATACCTGAACACTATTTATATAGAATAAAAGCAGTTACCATAAAAAACAGAAGCACTACCAACCATAACATGTATAGCAAATGTAAAACATGACTGCAAGCACTATACAAGTATATATGATTATAGCACTGTACACGTAGTTCAAAAGCACCACAAATAATATTATGAATACGTGGTATAATATCAAAGCACTTCAGACATATTCCAAAAAGCACTAATACAAAAACATTTTCAGATCATTGCAAAGGAACTATCATATACTCTGATCAATATCCACATACAATAAAAGCACTAAAAATATAGATCAGAACCCAATTTTTAATAAGAAAGCACTGCTTCAAAACTATAGCAAATACACCCATTTCCAAAAAATATATTAGACCACATACATTGAAAGCACTTCACCAACAATCTAAAAAGCATTGTTATATATTTTCTGAACTCACCGCGACCACAGTATGAACAATTACAAAATATCGCAACCACTTTCCCAAAAACCAATATTCTGAAAAATTCATCCGCGAACCTTATATTTAGGCCGCACAATTAAAAAAAAACAAAATTAAGAGTAGGCCCAGCAATTTTGAGTACATGAATTACATTTGAATTCATTCAGTTAACTTAAAAATATAATTATTATAGTAAAGGGGAATTTCATCTCAATTATGTTCTAATTTCTAGGGTTTACATAGAAATTCGGATAAAATGTGTCGAGATTATACCTTCTACGCCAGCTATTGCCATCCGCCCATGACCTCTGGACCGCCGCCCGTCGTCTTCCATCAGAAAGCCTCAACCTTTATCTCCAAGATCGAAGTCGGGATTTTGTTCGGCAGCTATCTAAACTGAAAGTTCGAAGAAAGTTTTCGTATAAGGCCGTCACACATCCCAGAAGTTTTTTTTTGCCTTTTGGTTTTCCCAATATCACGGGACTAAATAAAGGGGCGAGATTTTGTACAATGTTTTTCTATACCTAATTTGACCCTGTAAATTAATTGACCAGAGTGTGACTTTCATTTTTTCCATTTTTAGTACAAAAAAATTGAATTAAAGATAACCTTTGGATTGAAAAAATCTACGGTGTAGATTAGTCCCTAAGTTCTCATATATTGACAGGTTTTCATTTGAACCCAACCCTATATATATATATATATATAGGATTAGGTTCAAATGAGAACCATGTCCTTATATGTGTACCTAGGGTCAATTATGGGCCTTAGATCTAATTAAATGGATGGATCATGTTTTTTATGTATTTCCTTATTTGATTAAAAACATTAAAATTGTATAATAAAAGCACTGCTGGTGTATATAACTAAAATATCAATAAAGCACTGTGATTATATAATAAAAGCACTGCCAGTATATAATAAAAACACTAGTTCGCAGGTTCGTATATAATGACATGGTTCTCATTTAAACCCACCCCTATATATATACACACTTTTGGAGAGAAATATAGTATACTACATATATCTTAAAAAAGAAGCAGCAAATGTTTATGAAAGAGAGTATGCAAGTAGAGATGTTTAACGGGCTGACTCTAACAAGTTTCGCGCTAAACGTTTCATGCTAGAAAAGTCATGGTTTAAACGGGTCATAATCTTTGAGCCTAACCTAATTTTACTCGGTTTAAACGGTCGGCCAGCATGTTTTTGGCCCGTTAAACATCTCTATACATGGGTATCAATAAAGTTTACATATTCATGCATTTCTTATATAGGTCCGCGAATACGTGAGTATTCAAACTTGTGAAATATATAAAATTATAATGAATTCTCAAATGTATTTTCATTAATAATTGAACCCTATTTATCTTAAAACTTAATACGATATAGCCGTAATTATATAATTACATTTGGGTTATAGAATCTGGAATAAGATATGGTGGTGCATCTCCACTCATTCACCATTTCTATCTTTTCATAACTTCTACCTTATTATACTGGGAAATGAAACAGTGTACGTCAACATTTTATAACACTCTTATTGGGATGTAGCAGTGTAGTGTGTGTCGTTAAAAATCTTAGGGCCGAAAAACTCGATGAAAAATTCGGGCAAAAGGGGAAATAGTACACAACTTAATTCCAAATCATCTGCTCATGTTGTCTCGGTAAAAAACTTATTAAAAAAAGTCCTGTGTGACAAAACCATGATAAGGGGAAAAACTTATATTGTCTCGATGAAACTTTTTTCATATACTAACATATTGTTTTATAGTGCTGCATAAATATTATTTTTAGATATAATGGAATATTTATTTACCAAAGTAATTATTTTGATATCATTGTTTATATTTTTTTTAAAAAGTCTTTATTTATTATTCAAAATTTATAAAATATTAGTTCTCATATACTAAAATATTATTTTATATTTTACATGAATATTAAATTTATACATAAAGATTTTTGTTATTTACCAATATAATTAGTTTGATGTCACTATTTATATTATTTTCTCTTATTTTATAAAAATATTTTTAGAAAGTCTTTATTTATTATTCTGAATGTTTTATTATTATTTATATATTTTTTTAAAAAATTCGTATATTCTTTTTTTATACATATCAATCATGTCTATATTTGTAAATTACATTCAATCAACTACTTTATAAAATAGTATATTACAAGTTATAATCAAGTATCAACCATCAATTATTAGCCACCAACTATCAGAGATCGACCACGCAGACCTTAGATTGATTAAAAACTAGAAAAACAGCTTAAAAATTAAAACGCACTTATAGGCTTTGCTTTACTCTCAACATTGTAGAAGTGGTTGGATTAGGATTCCAAATACCCGAATTGAGATTATGAAACAATCAATAATATTTATACATAATTTCACATTTATCTTTTAAATAATTAAATACCATTAAATATAATATAATAATATAATGTTATTCAATTTTCCATATAATTTAAACTTAAATATAATATAATTTCATCTATATACTAAACAAAAAAAACTTATATGCTATGTTTCTGCCTAGGAAGCTTCGAGATGACGTGTAATTTTCTGATGGTTCCGACACTTATTTGGCGAATTTGATGGTTCTGACTCTTATCAAAATTATTACTAATTGTAAGAATATATAAATCCTAATATAGAAACAAATATTATAATATTTTAGAAGTTCTATATATTTAGGTATTACATATTTTTAGAAATAATTATTATATTACAGTTTATTATAATATATTTGAACTTCAATAATTTTAGAAGTTATTACACACGTACTTATTATAATATATTAGAAGTTCCATATTTTAAAATTATTACTTTTTTTTTAAACACCCGAGGGATGGAATTTTATAAAAAAAAATAAAATAAAAAATTATTACTTATTACAACAAGTTTTAATATATTAATAATATTCTATATATGTAAATTAGAAGTTATTTACAATAATATAAATATTTAACTAAATATTAGTAATAAATTAAATCTAAATAAAAAAATATAATATTATATAATAATAATTATTAATTATTCAATATTGATTATACATCTGTACAATACTAATAATTATTAATAACTTTGATCTAAATATTAAAATAATTTAATAATAATTAAATAATTAATAGAGATTAGACACGAGTTCAGAATGTGACATCTTTTAATTTTTTTAATCATGTAAATAAAGTTATTAATGTTCTTAAAATATTAAAATAAAAAAATTATTTAATAATTATAATAATTAATAAATAGATTAAAAATCTACAAGAAATAATTAAAATACACCATTTGATTATTTTATTTTAAACTTATTATTAGTACACGTGTTAAATTAGTAAGAAAATAATCAAAATCCCAACTAATTCTATATAACAAGGGCTCGTTTGGTTGGGTTGATACCATGGGATAAGGCCGAATATCCTATGTAATCCCACGTTTGGTTAACATGATTCAGATCCGTGATAAATGGAAGGCCCATGACAGGATCTGTGTTTCCGTGATAAATAATACCGGGGGACCGGATAGAATTACCCAACTTATTTTGCTACGTAAAAGGACGTTTCTATCACTCAATAGTGACAATTTTTTACCAATTTATCCCGATGGCCTACCGTGGTTACGAGAGAGCCTCCATACAAACCACCTCCACTCTGAAGAACCCTGATTCGTCTGATTGAGCTGCCGCTTTGGTTCGAATTTCCCCATCTTCCATCGTCGTATTACATAAGCTTCTACAATTGGCGATAATTGGAGATCGCTTCAAATAAAGGTAATACACCCTAATCCATAAATTTGTGTCGGTCTGTTTGGTGAATGTTACTGTGATAAGATTGCAAGGCGTTGTAGTTTTCGTTGTACTTGTGTGTGCGTGCTTATGTGTTTGTATATACACCAATAGATACTTTGCCCTCTTTGAACTCGTGTAATTGATGATTTGTCTTCTCCCTATAGAGGTCCCGCATCCTATGATAGATATTGAATAGGAAGATATACAGGTGGTTGTTATCGTTGAGGAGATAATTAATTTGGTTAAATTGTTTTTTCTTTATATTAATTGGTACCTGAGTTATGTTACTGCACCATGAGGGCGTCGATGCCGAGTTCGTGGGATTATTCGTTACATAATGGCTAAGAGGTTGCCCGATCAAATAAACGTGATGCATCGACTTATCGAGATTGGCGACACAACGTGCATTGAGAACCTACGGATGGATAGAAATGCATTTGGTAGGCTATGTTTGTTACTCAAAAACGTAGGTGGGTTAGTCCACACCTGAAATGTGCAGATAAGTGAGCAAGTTGCGATATTCTTGTCGGTGTTAGCTCATCATAAGAAGAATCGTAGTCTGAAATTTACGTTCTTGAGGTCTTGACGTACAATTAGCATAAATTTCAACCGTGTCCTTGATGCCGTCCTTAGGTTACACACTATCTTAGCAGTTGAACCTACTCCGGTAGATGAGTCTTGCAATGACGAAACATGGAGGTGGTTTAAGGTAATAATTCCAGTCATGTATATTACCACGCTATTCAAGTTTATATGTATAATCAACGTAGTTTAGTTCACCCACGTACGTTAACGAATTATTATGTAATTGTTTTATTTCGTAGGGTTGTTTAGGAGCCTTAGATGGAACTTATATTTTGGTCAGGGTCCCACTGACCTAGCAGCCTCTTTATAGAACTCGAAAAGCAGAAGTGGCTGTAAATGTATTTGGCGTTTCTGATCGAAACATGAAGTTCGTATGCGTGCTCATGGGAGGGTTCGACAGTTGATAGTCGAGTCTTACGTGATGCTATCGGCAGGCCGAATGGGCTTAGAGTGCCTTCAGGTAAAGTTATTTTGCCATATGTACTTAACTAATAGTTATATTAGTGACACTCTCGAACACTAATTCATGATTTTCAGGTAATTACTACTTGTGTGATTGTGGGTACGCCAACGGGTCTGGATTTCTAGCACCATATAGAGGGGTTAGGTACCATCTTAAAGAGTGTTCGAACGGTCCATCATCTCCACAAGATTACAAAGAGTTATTCAACTTGAGGCATGCAAAAGCAAGAAATATAATTGAACGTTCGTTCGGGTTATTATAGCAAAGATGGGCAATTCTACACAGCAGCGCATTCTACCCCATTAGAACTCAAAACCGAATCATCGTGGCATGTTGCCTTCTGCAGAATCTCATTCGTGAGGCAATGGTTATTGACCCGTTGGAGTTGGAGGATATGGATAAAGCAACCGATGCGGCTGAAGAACATCAATATGATTATGTTGATCAGGTGCAACCTACGGAGGAATGGACAAATTGGAGGGATTCAATGGTTGTGTCCATATACAACGAGTGGAGGGGAATATAACTGCTTTTCTATCTTTTCTTTTGAACTTGTCATTTTTAATTTTGAACCTTTTCATTTAGGCCTGGTTTAGTGGTCAGTTGAATCGTGAACTTTGGATAGGTTTTATCTACATTCGGAACTACTTCCTGTACTGCTAAACTTGAGTCGTGCATTTATGTACTGATTTTCTTTTTACAAGTTATTTTGTTTGATTTTTTGGACAGATGGCTTCACATACTGATATCTTGGATAACAGGCCTTCGAAATTCAACAAGATTTTCCTTGTCTTGATGAATGGATGTATTATATTCAAATTTCATATTTCCAGGTAGCTCTATGGAGTCGTTTTCCAGTGTGGGGAAGTGCACAGAAGCATGGGGCACTCGACGTGTTTGGAGCTAGGAAGAGAAGAAAGTGCTGGCATAATTATTAAAGGATCTGGTTGTGCGTGGATGGAAGTGAGACATTGGCTTTAGGTCCGGGTACACTCACGTACTGGAGCAGCACATGTCTCAAGTATTTCCGGGCACCAACACTCGAGTCGAACCTCACATAAGCTCCAAGATTCATGTATGGAAGAAAAAACTATGGTTCCTTGACTACGATGCTTGATCGGTCAGGATTTTCTTGGAATGAAACATCTAACACTATTGGCGTGAAAGACGATGCGCACTGGAATCAATTTGTTGAGGGCATATTTATGTGTACATATATTCTTATATGGTAATATGTTCATATATAGTTAGATATATATTTTATATTATAATATATATATATATATATATATTATATACATTATTTTCCATATATATAGATACATACATGCATTTATATGTTAATATGTTCATATATAATAGATATATATTTTATATTATAATAAATATGTATATATTACATACCTTTTTTTACACACACACACACACACACACACACACACATATATATATATATATATATATATATATATATATATATATATATATGTATGTATGTATGTATGTATGTATGTATGTATGTATGTATGTATGTATGTATGTATGTATATATCTATGTATGTATGTATGTATGTACATACATGTATTTATATGTTAATATGTTCAAAAATAATAGATATATATTTTGTATTATAATATATATATATATATATATATATATATATATATATATATATATATATATATATGTCAGATAACATTTTTTTATGTCACAAATAACATTTTTAATTATATGAAATTTTTTAAATATAAATATATATTTGCTCTATATGTCAAACCAATTTCATATGAGCATTAATTGTGTTTACATAGTAGTGGATTTTTGTGCTTCGCTCATTGAAAGCCTATTTTCCCATTCTAGGTAGCTTTATGCGTTTGGTTTGGACCCAAACGGGAGATTAGTGTTTTTACTTGAGTTTTTTGCTATTTTCAAGAGGATGCAAATGCAAAAACGATGCGATCCAAGTCATGGCTATTGTATGGTGATTGGTGTGAGATCTTCGGCAAGGATTGAGCTACTGGTGAGAACGCGCAAGGGTTTACAAATGCCGTGAACGAGCTGCCCCATCATGAACAACCAACCGATTTACGTAATGATGGACCACCAACTAACGTGCGTGGCAGTCCATCGACCGAATGCGAAAATAGTAGTCGTAAACCGTGTGAGAGCAGCTCAACTGCGCGAAAAGGAAAACGTAAGAGAATAGTTGAAAATGATCAATTTCAGGAGCGTGTGTACTAGTTGATAGAGGGCTTTTGTGAGAAAACAGATAGTCGTCTGGGAGATCTAGCCGAGCGTATTGGCTACCAAAAAGATGCTGGAAAATAACAGAAATCGGTGTTCGATGCTCTATCTACAAAAAATTTGCACGAACGGGGATGACGCACTCGATGAAGAAAACAGAGCGGTGATGGTGAAGATGCTACTCGATGGAAGGCTTTAAATTGAGGAGAATTGAAAGGGCACGTGTAACAATTTTTTCCTTGTAGCTCTACTTGTAACAATGAAGCTGACTTAATGGTTATGTAAATGGGTGTTTCAGTCCTAAGTTTTCCTTGTAGCCATTTTTTATGTAGTTCACTCCTTTGTAAGAGATATATTATGTGGTTCTATATTATGAGCATTAAAGTTTGGATACGATGTTTTTTTAATGCCTAACTTGGGGCTAAAGGATTGATGCCGGAAGAAAAAGTAGTAGGACATTGCACAGTGAGGAGAGCCTTCAAATAATACAAGTCAAATGATCCTGAATATCTATATTTACAAAATACACCCATCCAAATTGGGTATTTACAATGCAACCACTTCCAAGTTTTACATTTACACAAATGATGTCGCCCAACGGCTGGAATTAGTCAACCTAGCCTCTCTCTATAACAACTTTGTGATTTTTGATAAGTTGATCAAACATTCGAAAAAAGCCCACAAAAATTCAAGTCTGATTATATTTGGGATAAAGTAATTTTTTTAATTACAATCTCATTTTAAGATTATATATTTAATTATTGTAATCTTCCTCGTTATTATAATAATAATAATAGTAATAATTATTACAATCATGGTGCTAGCAATAATAATAATAATAATAGTAATAATAATGGAAGTAAAACTAATAAAATAAATAATTATTATAAGTCTAAATTCAATTCTTTCACAATACTAAAGATGCGAGTCTTAGACGAGCGGATTCCATAGTTCTACTGAGTGGTAAAACAAAAATATTGTTCGTCGGATTCACAATACCAAAAATAGCTCGCTGCTCACCAACGAGCTAGGAAGCAGCAGTGCCCCATATCTAAGTTTGTGGCAAAAAATATCGAAAAATATAAAATAGTCTAACAATATTTACAAAATCGATAAAAAAATATTTTATGATACAAAAATTACACAAAACAGAATGAGCAATACCATCGAAGCATAAAAAACCGTTTAAGTAAATAGCACAAAAATTGAGGAACACCCCGTCGAAGAATAACAAAAAGAAAAAAAAAATTGGGCGATGAACCTGCTTCTTACCCAGGTCAAAGCCCAGGCCCCAACCATTTTCATTTTAGCCCAAGTAGCGCAACCCATATTGCGCAGCCCAATTCAGTAGCTTCCCCGGCCCAAGGGTTGATCCCGATGGACACATGTTTGGTACCTCAATTTAAACTATGCTATCCCCATTCTCTTTTTCGATGTGGGACATTTGAAGGCTCTTAGAAACACAATATACATTTGCAGCCAATCTTTTAAGATCGAAAAGCAAAGCAACCATCTTAGGCATTACACTCACATAACAGAACCACATAAATATTCCACACCTTAAACACCATAACATTATATCTGTTCCATGAACTGTAGACACCAAAAAAAAAACGTTTCATACAATAAATGAGTCCAGAAATTTAGTGATTGAAGGTACAATATTAAATCTCGTTTTAGATTATGGAATTCAAACGTTAGCATCCCCTGGCTTGGATTTAATTTATTGAAGGGTCTATATTCCCGGAAATTTTCCATGACAGTTACAAATCAAATGAAAATACACATACAAAATGTTGTCATTCCGAAACCTTAAAAATCAAACGATAAAACGTAGTCTAACATTAAGGTGTTCATGGAAAAATCGAAAAAGTGATTAAGGTGACGGTTGAAAAACTTTATACAAAAATCAGCTGCACGGGGACATGTGTTAGCCAATAGATGGTCATTGACTTTCACCCATTAATACTGCAAACACAACATTAATCACTGCTTCCATCGGCGGGTTAATTATGTTCCATGAACGTGTTGCTCTATTTTTTATGATGGCACCAATTACGGTAGGGACATGTCATATCGAAAGTGAGTGGGTAGGTATGAGTTAATGATCGTAGTTAATGCCTAATAAACTTTTTTTTTGGCTATAAAAAGAATATTCCATACAAAAGACAACGACATTTTCCATATCTGCAAGGACATTAAAGCATAGGAATCAAGAGAAATCGGGTATGTTGTTCTACGCATGGAAAATATCGAGATATGCATGTTATTATAAATGGGAAATGTACTTCTCTACTTAAATTCATACTGTTCACTATTTCTCATCTATTTTATTTTGTTTTTGTAAGGCTGCAAAGATGGTGAGGATGAGGAACCAGCGCGCCAGAAACATATGGCCGTGGCTGAACTGGAACCCTCGTTCACCCGGGTACAACTGAGACAATCCACTGATCATCAATGAGAGTGATGACTCGGACGATGAAGACAACATTTCGGCCGATGACGATGATATGGAGGTTTACTACGATCCCGCTTGGGTTGACGAAGCCATGGAAAATCTAGAATCGGACGAAGAGCTACCTGAAGTCGATGACGATAACGATGATGATGCGAAGTCTATCGTCATTGATTGATCGTCGTGATTCTCATAATCTGGGTTATTTCGAGGGAATCGTTTAATCAGCGTGAAAATGTTAATATGCATATCTACGTCTTTTGTATTATGTTTTTGCTTTTGTATGTTACTGCATTGTCTTGTTAATCTTTCACTAGATCGAACTAGGATGTGTTATAGGATTGTTCAGTTTAACTGTGTGGGTTGGTTCATGCATTAGGCCCTTTGCCCTCTATGGACTGTTAAGCTATTGTTGGAATCCCAAGTTTTCATTGTGTCAAAAGAGGATTTCAACTGGAATATTAAGACTATTGTGCTATTTTCGGTCTCCTAATTTGATGAATTTTTTTTTTTCATCCCAACCAAACGTGACGAACCTTATTGCACTAAGGTCAACTTTGAAGCCTTAAAAGATTATGAAGTAAATCCAACCAAGTGGCTAACACCATAGAAATTATATTCAAATATAGTGGTACATGATTACACGAAGGTTAATCGTAGCATGGGCCGTTCTAACGTACCAAAATTGTCCACGCATGCAAACTTGAGGAGTAGCAAACACACAAACACCGATCTAACCAATAAACAACAGAAATGACAAGATAGAAAGCAACAGTTTAAGAGATACCCGACGTACACAAAAGCAATGATTTAAGAGACACCCGACGTACACATGAAAATCAACACCTATCCTTCGAACTTGTTCGACTCTTTTCACGGGGATGGAACATAGCGACGGGTTAGACGACGTAGTGGTGCGGGAGTCCTAATACCAGATATGTATGAAGTAGAAGCATGTTCAGGCGATGGTGGTGGTTGATTGGACAAAGATTCAAAGGTGCAGCTAGATCCTCCAGCTAGTTGATCGCATTAATTATGCAAGGATCGGGTGCCACTTGAATCATATTCACCGATGTTGATGGGTTGCCGACGAGGAATTCGAGGATGGATAGGAGGTTGACCAGCCAACCTAGATGCTTCATGTTCAGAGGACACGTCAATTAAGATATCGTTCGGGGTGGGTACCATACATGCCATCAAAGATAGTTTTCAAATCATCCCAATTCGGATCCCTTGATACTTGGTAGGCTATGCAAAATGGTTCTTTATGTTACACATAATATTGGGGTAATAGATCAGTGATTATGGATTAACTACGTGAGAAGACTTTTGGATTGGACAAAAATTACTCAATGTGAATTTGAACTAAACTAACCTCAAACATGAACTCCTAAACCTCGTACGGGGCACTCATCATGCCGGTCTCGTTGCAGTAATTCATACCGTGTTGGCGCAGCATCCAACGGAATGCCCGATATCGATTTTGAAGCACGGTAAACCGGTCGATGCAGTACCTATAACTGAAGTCCGTACCAAATTCGATATTAAGTATGTCAACGCAGAATTGAATGGACGTTGTGTTTACCCAACCGGTCTTGAATAAATCAAAGGTGCAATGGTCAACCAACAAGGAGAAATTGGGTATGTTGTTCTATGTATGGAAAATATCGAGATATGCTTGTTAGTTATAAATGGGAAATGTAATGATCTACTTGAATTCATACTGCTCACTATTTCTCATGAATTTTATTTTGTTTTTGTAAGGCTGCGAAGATGGTGAGGACGAGGAACTAGCGCGCCAGAAACATATGGCCGTGGCTGAACTGGAACCCTAGTTCGCCCGGGTACAGCTTGGACTATCCGCTGATCATCAATGAGAGCGACAATTCGAACGACGAAGACAACATATCGGCCGATGACTATGATATGGAGGTTCACTACGACCCGCTTGGGTTGACGAAGCCATGGAAAATCCAGAATTGGACGAAGAGCTACCTGAAGCCGACGACGATAGCGATGATGATGCGAAGTCTATTGTCATTGATTGACTGTCGTGATTCTCATAATCTGGGTTATTTCGAGGGAATCGTTTAATCAGTGTGAGAATGTTAATATGCATATCTACGTCTTTTGTATTATATTTTTGCTTTTGTATGTTACTGCATTGTCTTGTTCATCTTTCACTAGATCGAACTAGGACGTGTTAACTAGGATTGTTCAGTTTAACCGTGTGGGTTGGTTCATGCATTAGGCCCTTTGCCCTCTATGGACTGTTAAGATATTGTTGGAATCCCAAGTTTTCATTGTGTCAAAAGAGGATTTCAACTGGAATATTAAGACTATTGTGCTATTTTCGGTCTCCTAATTTGATGAATTTTTTTTTGCATCCCAACCAAACGTGACGAACCTTATTGCACTAAGGTCAACTTTGGAGCCTTAAAAGATTATGAAGTAAATTCCAACCAAGTGGCTAACACCATAGAAATTATATTCAAATATAGTGGTACATGATTACACAAAGGTTAATCGTAGCATGGGCCGTTCCAACGTACCAAAATTGTCCACACATGCAAACTTGAGAAGTAGCAAACACATAAACACCGATCTAACCAATAAACAATGAAAATGACAAGATACAAACAATGGTTTAAGAGATACCCGACGTACACAAAAGCAATGATTTAAGATACACTCGACGTATGCATGCAAATTAACACCTATCTTTCGAACTTGTTTGACCCTTTGCACGGGGATGGAACATAGCGACGGGGTGGACGGCGTAGTGGTGCGGGAGTCCTAGTAACAAATATGCATGAAGTAGAAGCATGTTCAGGCGATGGCGGTGGTTGATTGACCGAAGATTCAAAGGTGCAGCCAGATCCTCCAGCTAGTTGATCGCATAAATTACGCAAGGATCGGGTGCCACTTGATTCATATTCACCGATGTTGATAGGTCTGCCGACGAGGAACTCGAGGAGGGATAGGAGGTTGACCAGCCAAACGAGATGCTTCATGTTCAGAGGACACGTCGATGACGACATCGTTCTGGGTGGGTGGGGTACCATACGTGCCATCAAAGATAGTTTGCAAATTATCCCAATTCGGATTCCCTGATACTTGGTAGGCTATGCAAAATGGTTCTTTTTGTTACACACATTTTGGGGTAATAGATCAGTAACTTGTGGATTAACTACGCGAGAAGAATTTTGGATTGAACAAAAATTACTCAATGCGAATTTGAACTAAACTACCCTCAAACATGAACTCCCAAACCTCGTACGGGGCACTCATCATGCCGGTCTCATTTTAGTAATTCACACCGCGTCGGCGCAGCATCAAACGGAACACCCGATATCGATTTTGAAGCACGACAAGCCTGTTGATGCAGTACCTATAACTGAAGTCCGTACCAAATTCGATATTAAGTATGTTGACATAGATTTGAATGGACGTTGTGTTTACCCGACCGGGCTTGAACAAATCAAAGGTGCGTTGGTCAACCAACAAGGAGATGAAAAACTTGTCGACGTCCTCGGTCCATCGACCGATGTAAAGGTATTCTTCCTGATCAACGGGGTATATTGGGCACCCATTCGACATTTGTTCTTGTTCAATTTATTATGTAAGTAGTATTTTATGGAGGCGTTGCAGTGTTGGTGCCTTTTCAAATCTAACTTTGAGATCGAGCATATGTAGACAACTACGTATTGGTAAGGAGTTTGGTCAAGAAACTATTCAAGTCACACAAGTAGCCTCTTCATGCAGGGAATATATTTCTTGACCATTGTGGGATAGACTTGACGTAAGGGCAAGAAGAGTAATTAGTAGCATGACCATTGTGTTGTCATATGAAGTGTGTGGTAAGAAGCCAAAATTGGTACTCGTTGGAGGAATATATTCCTGATACACTGCACAAGCCCTTTTTATAGTATGTCTTATGCCTACACAGATGAGCATGGTCAAATTATTATTAATTGCAACTACAGTTACTTCTTTTTCTTGTAGAATACTATTCATTAGATGCTAAAAAACATAAAGTTTCACATGTCATAACATAAAAATAACACAAGAGATGCTGCTTTTACACCATTTTTTCACATTGGGTGTCACACCTTGAGCACGTGAGAATTGTTGGTCCATTTGAAGATGGACCAGAAACAAATACAAGACCAATGGATTAATGTCTTTATTTTATAATCATAATACAAATATTTAAGCGAGATGCCCTAAATAAAAGTGGGTTTATATTCAGAGCAACACCAACATACAACAAATACCTAAAAACTTAGTGAATTACATAACAACTTGGAAAACTACATTATGTTATTACACCATTTACGACTTCATCATGCATGACCATATGTACACCGTATACCCCCCTACGACAGCTCGAATGATAGTGTCCATAGCAACAAGCTAGCACCATCAAAGTCAAACACCAAGAAAGGACAGTGCAACGTGAAGCTCAGTCCATACGTGTCTTGTAAGTGGCCAACTGCATCTTGTAGTTCTTCAAATATTGTGATAATTGCTCGTTCGTGACTCTTGCATGATCGTTTCTCTCTGTATCAAGCCAATGGAAGAAACTACATTTTTTGTCCCGTAAAAAACAGATCGTAACCTATATTCTTCACTACTCAAATTCAGCATGTATCCATACTTATAAAAAAAAATAAAAAAATCAAGAACTCATTATGAAACATGTCTTTACCCCCCTTCGCAGACACGACACAAAACGCTGATCAGGATACCTTCGGGTTTTAGAAATTAGGACTCTTACATCCATATACAATCACATTTATTAGGGACCTCTTGATTGCAGGCGCAACACCGAAACGACATATTGTATGACTGGGACGATGAGGAACTCCGATTCAATCCCTTTTTTTTGGGGTATTCCCCCTTCATCCGGAGCTGCCCAGGATCCTCAGGATCTCAAGATCTATGATAATAGAAGGGGCCTAGCTCAACGAAAAGGCAAGTCCTTCGGTTCCTTGTTGAGGGAGAATAATACCAATTTTTATTAAACACAATAACACCTACTCGTCGAGTCAAGATTACAAAACTATGTTGTCCAAAAATTAACCAAATCAATTGTGTAGAGAACCTGAGAACCTAGGATTAAAATTCGGATCTGAAACCATCCGTAACACTGGAAACGAGCTGCATAAACATGTAATAACGCGCAATTACTCTGTCGAATGCACTAACACCTACTCGTCGAATTAAGATTGTAAAACTATGTTACCCAAAAAAAAAAACCAATTCAACTGAGTAGATGTCCAATGGTTAAAATTCGGATCTGAAACCTAGCGTAACACTGGAAACAAGTTGCTATCCCAAGTATCATGATTGAATGACTATGTGAATGCACTAACATCTACTCGTTGAATCGCAAATAAAAATAACACTCGTAATTCTACAACCCTAAACCTAAAACTGGCATACCCATGAATTTTACAACGACGAGGACATGTGTACTTTTGGGTTCCTTCAATTGTAAGATTCAGCACAGTTATCAATGGAATCAGCAACTAAGCTTGCACGGAGGGTTCGGGTTCGTGGCGAAGAAGAACATAGATCATTTAATGCTCTAAAATAAAAGAAAAATTAGGCTGATGGTGTTTTGAATAATTATGTATTTATCCGTACTATCTTGAACCAAACGGATGGAAAATACCCATTCATCCTAAATTTATGCTTTATCCAATAAGTTGAAATAAAAGTAGGATACTGTTATCCCAACAAGCCAAAGGAGTCCAAGGTTCAATGTTCCTTGAACCGACAGGACTTAAAAATCACAATCCCCGCCGTCGCCGCCGCAATTGCTCGCCACTCAGCCGTCAAAACCACCCCAACCACCACCCCTTCAAGTATTAAGATCCCCAACAATATTTCACGGAAGCACATCTATAATAAACGCCATGCTAGAGTTCTCCGAAAAAGCACACTTCTCTTTCTTCAAGCTCGCTGTTAAATTATTTAGCATGCAGAGAGTATCTGGAAAATCTGACCCAGCTGGCCGAAGAATTAAAAGAAATGACTAAGGGTAAATACTTCAACAAAGCTAAATTAGAAGCCATGGAAATTGGGATTCTCAGGCTAGTCCTCATCCGCCAAATGCGAAGGTAGAATTCTCTAAATTTGGGGATATGTTTTTGCCCTGTTGGCATTTACTTGCGATTTTTTCAATTATTGGTGCCTACAAAACTTTTAAAAATGATTACAATCTGCTATTATCACTCAAACAACAGTAAAGCTATTAACCTCTGAAGATCCCAGACATCATTGTGAATTAGGGAAAATGGTTTGATGGACTCTTAGGCTCCATTTGGATTGCAGAATTTGTGAAATTTTAAAATCCATTACAAATTCAAATCTTTGCGCAATTGTTATTTAATAAATTTGTAGAATGATGAATATCAAATGATTAGCTCTTAGGATGAATTTCAACTCCACAAAAAATGAACCAAAATTGATGTGGGGATTTTTTTTTCTTGTGGAAAAAATGGAGGGGTTTTAAATCTATTGACTTGTTTTTTTTAGCCAAACATGCTGTTGGTTTGACGATGGATGTCAAATCCAATCCAATCGAGGCCTTAAAAAGGTATTGCGATAATGATCTTCAGACAAACAACAACTTTCACAAGTAATTGTTGACATAATCAAGTTTCCTAGGTTGTCATCGTGTATCATTCTCAATTGAAGCTATTTGTTGTTTCAAAGCATGTGAAATCCTCTCCATATAATGTCATTTGCACTTACGCCCATCATAAATTACTTTCTTAAATCGTCCATACGTAGGTTGGATATGAGCATTATAACCTCTAACAAGACCTGGATTTTGATTTTATTTTTTGATAGAACCATTTTAACACGTGCGGAATTATTGAAAAGTATGATTAACTTGACGTATTGCATGGGTATTATTACTACTTTATATTAATTTGTGCCCTATATACGATCTTATACCTTGGATTTTGCTCAAGCTTAATCGCTGATGAGATGCGCCGACAAATTACTAATACGTAGAGTTGCATTTAATGCCTGCATTTTTTCTAATCATGTGCTAACGTATACCTATTTTTATGCATGGCCATTAATAACTACTTGTGATTTATGACTTATATTTTTCAACTCCATGTCTCTAGTATCGTTCTTCAATTTTACGCAGGCATTGCATTTAATATATCTATGCGGTAATTCTATAGAATATTTCTCATAATTCCACTAATGATTCTCTTTTATTTTATATTTTATGTAGACTAGAAAACATTGAAGCTTTCCTCGTACTCTCAGAAATATTTCTAAAATAAAATAATTAAATGGATATGTCATTAAGATATTTGATAGAGCCTTTTATTTAATAGCTAATTAATAGGCTGTGTTGATGGCTTCAGTCAAAATTTCACAAAATTTCAGGTAATGATGGTCAACACAAAATATTACAGACTTACCATTTAATTCCAAAATCATGAATTTCTTTCCATATTATCTCAAATCTCATTTCAAATTGTTGTAATACCATCAGTCCATATAATCTGTACTCTTGCTTATCCACTCACTGTTGCGCTAATACTTTTCACTACCATTATGTTTACCCTTCCTCCGTATCTGTCAGTCTTTCACTCTGCAGTTTCAAACTTTAACAGCTTCTTTGTTTTTAAAGCTTTTATATTCAGATATAAGCAGTGCATTTATTTTTGTATCATCTGCTGATCATCAAAGGAGGATTAAATTACGGTATCTTTTATTAAATATTTTTTTCCCTCCTGCTGCTTGACAGTTAATTTCCCTCCTTTATGAGGGAAACATTATAATTGTAATTGTTTCCAGTTCTGCAGCTTTAGAATTTCTCATTACATCTGAAAAATCAGAGTGATCTACAAATTTACGAATATTAATTTTAGGGAGTGGAGATATGTGGTAGGAATATCTTGATTTCACTACTTTATCCGTTTATATGATCATTTGCCGGATTACTTGAATAGGGCTTTCTAAGAGATTCTAGTTCTGTTATACGTCATACATGTGATGTGAATAAATGAAAGCACATACATGGACTTACACAGTGGCATAGCCACACTGTAAGTTGTGGGGTCAAATGCTCCTACTTAAATTTAAAAATTTCTTTAGAAGAAATATATATATATATATATATATATATATATATATATAGGGTTGGGTTCAAATGAGAACCCGTCATTATATGTGAACCTAGGGACTCATCTTGACTATTAGATTGGATAATTTTGATGGTTGAGATCATGACATGTCAGCATTATAATAATGTAAAAAATGCATTAATTAATTAAAAATGGTATTTTGGACATATATCAACGTTTACAAAGAGCACTACATTGTTCTTTGGAAAGCACAATAGATTAAGAAAAAAAACACTACGATTGTATACAAAAAGCATCGCAAATTTCGTCTATAAACTGCAAATTCAAAAATTTGAAATGAAACTCAAATCTTCAACAAACCATAACTTTTTCAAATTTTATTCGTTTTGAATGAAATATATATCAAATTAATCACATTCTCAAGATCTACAATTTAAGATACATATTGCATGTTTTAAAACGTAAAATATATATATATATAATTAAATTAAAAAAACTGGACTGATTTTAGCACTACAGTACTGTGTAAAAAGCACAATGAACCTGGACATATAATTGCACTGTGCAATATTAGATCTAAGGCCAGGATTAGTCCCTAGGTTCACATATAATGACGGG
>BMAC01000025.1:717162-731522 GCA_014905375.1 Phtheirospermum japonicum | reverse complement strand
CCCGTCATTATATGTGAACCTAGGGACTAATCCTGGCCTTAGATCTAATATTGCACAGTGCAATTATATGTCCAGGTTCATTGTGCTTTTTACACAGTACTGTAGTGCTAAAATCAGTCCAGTTTTTTTAATTTAATTATATATATATATATTTTACGTTTTAAAACATGCAATATGTATCTTAAATTGTAGATCTTGAGAATGTGATTAATTTGATATATATTTCATTCAAAACGAATAAAATTTGAAAAAGTTATGGTTTGTTGAAGATTTGAGTTTCATTTCAAATTTTTGAATTTGCAGTTTATAGACGAAATTTGCGATGCTTTTTGTATACAATCGTAGTGTTTTTTTTCTTAATCTATTGCCCGTCATTATATGTGAACCTAGGGACTAATCCTGGCCTTAGATCTAATATTGCACAGTGCAATTATATGTCCAGGTTCATTGTGCTTTTTACACAGTACTGTAGTGCTAAAATCAGTCCAGTTTTTTTAATTTAATTATATATATATATATTTTACGTTTTAAAACATGCAATATGTATCTTAAATTGTAGATCTTGAGAATGTGATTAATTTGATATATATTTCATTCAAAACGAATAAAATTTGAAAAAGTTATGGTTTGTTGAAGATTTGAGTTTCATTTCAAATTTTTGAATTTGCAGTTTATAGACGAAATTTGCGATGCTTTTTGTATACAATCGTAGTGTTTTTTTTCTTAATCTATTGTGAAGCTAAAAAAAAAAAAAATCTGAAAAATATAACAAGACTTAATTATATTTTTGTTTTATATACCGGTTACTTGCATCTTTTTTAAATACGTTTCATTGCTCCAAAGTATATTCATACAATAAATTTATGCGTGTGTACACATTGATGGATGAATGTTTGTGCATGCATAGAGATGAATATGTGTGTGTACCCTTTAATATGTAGGTAGTTATATGTTCTGTAGGTTCTAATATGTGCACTAAATATTTATGGTATCTGTGCGACCATTGTGCAGTGTCTTATACACCCAATAGTTTCTGCACTTGGACCTAATCTGCACACTCCATGAGGTGTAGTTAGATTCTCGCCACAAGTGCAAGTTGCATTTTATAAATACATATACTATATATAGAAGGTTGTATCCATTTACAAATTTACATCATATATGACTCTTAATTCTACAACTGACCTGAAATATGCACTAACTTTGCTTCCTTACAATTTTTGACAAAATACAGAGAAACGAGAAGATGATGACGAATGAGGATGTCAAATTATCAAATGAAGATGGCAAACATATTAACTCTGAAGGTTTGGGCAGTAATGAGAGGGTTCTTAGATGGAACCTCAGGGACAGAAAGGCTATGCAACTGTCAAAAGATAACAACAGGCTTTGACAAAGACTAGTGTTAAAAGAAATAGGGAGAATCAAGATGAGAAGGACTTACCCAAGCTACGAAGCTCCTCCTTGGAGCTTAAAGCTGATGAAATTGCCGAAGACCTGTTCTCTGTGACGGGTAAACTGCCCTCGAGGAGGACGAACAAGAGGGATAAGAACTTGCAAAAGCAGATTGATGTATGATTGACATAAGTTGTTTTAATCAATTATTTTCTGCTATTTAATCACTTTTCTTCATTATCTAATATTTAGAGTTCTTGCAGCTAATTTACCCCGGCGGATATTTGGAATCGATAACGGTTGACCAGTATAAAGTTTCTAGAAACAATAGGAAGGTATAAGTTATAATTCTCCTTGTTTTGGTGAGTTTTGTTCTGTGTTTCACATTCTTGATATTACTAGTAAATAATAACAATTAATTATTGCTTCTTTTTGTAGGCAAAATAAGAATGCTGTGGTTGGGAGTTTGAATGCTTTGCTGCTTTAGGAAAGCGGATCATTTGTGTGGTCCTCTCGGAGAACTGAGAACCTTGTAAATTATAAAAACTTTGTTCCCCCTTTTCTCAACTAAGTTGTCTAAATAGCATAATAGAGTTTTTTTTCCCATCATTGTTGGCTTCTTAGAACTTTATATCCTCCTATATATGTAAATAGTGAATTAATAGTGCAATATGTGTGCAAGAAAGTTGAAAGTATGCGGCTGCACATGGAATATTTATATTGTTTACTCTTTTTAGTTATAAGTAATATAATTCCTTTTGCCATATTTTCAGAAATTTGAAATGCTTTGTGTTGTTATTCCACTTAAAGTGTGTGGTTATGAAGTGAACAATATAGATCATTTTCCTGATCTTCCTTTGTACAAATAACTATGACTTTTTTAATCCTGAAATGCCGTCGAATGAAATTTTACTCATAATTTTTGCAGAAGTTACTAAAGTTGTGTGTGTATATATGTGAGTGTGTATTTATGGCATTCTTTTTGGGTAAACATTTCAGACGACTTCTAGGCATTAAATTATAATGCAATATGTAAAGTAAAAATATGTATGGTCCTTTAGATATGATCACTGCTTGTTTTTATGAGTGTTAGATCAATGTCATGGTCAGTTATGTAAGGTTGTTAGATTGATGACATTGTCGAATTTAGAAAATATTGCAAAATTAGTACAGTAAACTCCCTCTCCACCATAACATCTATTTGTGCTTTTGTACACTCTGCTCTAAGCGAGAGTTGGAGCTTACAACCAGTATTGTGTAAACTTTATTTATGTATTTTTATGGTGGAACCATTTTAACATTTGTTGGAATATTCTAGGAAACATCTGAATATCCCAATCATACGAACATTAAGGAGGGACGTCATTGAAAAGTATAATTAGCATGTCTGCAGTCGATAATGTTTTAGGAGTGATATTAATATGTACTAGTTCCCGTGTTGTCAATAAATTATTTCTTTTAGGGGCTCACACTTTTCTATTAAGTTTCATAAACATAGATAAATCGATAATATTTTGAAGTACGTAATGTATATGTAATATTACTTTTTTATATTTTCATGTGCTCTATATACGGTCTTATACCTTGAATTTTAAATATTCCGTGCTTAATCTCATGAACACCCTCGCACTCGTGAGTTGTGCCAAATTTGAAATTAACACTAACATATTGGCCATCGCATTTAAGCCTGCATGTTTGATCATTTATTAGTTTTGTGCATGGGCCATAAACAACTACACATGATTTAGAACTTATTCTACTCTTTCTTCGAATTTGTGTCAGCCTCGTGTTTCATATACCTATGATGAAATTCTAATATTCTATAGAATGCTTCTCCTATGTCACTAGTGATGTTTTTTTTTTTGTTTTTTTTTTTTTTAAATTCTTATTAATTAATTAATTAATTTTTGTTTCTGGATATCCAATCCAGGCTACATGATTCATGGACTCGTCATTTGTATCATTAAAGAGAGGATTAATATATTATTTAACCTTCTCAACTTAAAGTAGATTCATGCATTTTTTTTCTTCTTCTCACGCTTCTCCTGATTTATTCCTTCACCGTTTTCAGGTAATGGTAGCACACAACATTACCAATACTTACCATATATATCCACAACCTCAAATTTTAAATTGTTGTAATACTATCTGACTATATAAACTGCATTCTTTGTCTTTCTCTTCTCATTCACTGTTGTTAGATTTGCTTTCCCCTAATCTCCGTGAGTCTTTCAAATGCAATTTCAAGCTTGAATAGCCTTTTTTTTTTACCCGAAACTTATGTATAATCAGGCGTTAATCATTGTATCATTGTTATTGGCTTCATTGTGTCTTTTTAATTGATGATGATTAAACTATTATTAACTGATTCTGAGGTAAACATTAAAAGTGTTTCCCGTTCTGAAGCTTTGGAATTTCTTACGCCCGCTTTCACATTTTGGTCTTGCAAAAACGTTAAGATGTATATTCTTGATACAATGTTTGCATAGCTTAATCCTTTCTATATGATTGTTTGCAGGGTTTTCTTGATCGTGGGTTTTGAGTCGAAGAGAATCTAGTAATACCATGCATCATACAAGTGAGTTACTGAAAGCACATAAAATTACTTCCATGCTTTGCATCAAGATTCTCTAAAAATGTCATGGGTTGTTTTTGATATACTGTTATTTTTATTTTTTATTTTCTGTTTTGTTACTTATATGCTGACTAGTGTGATGTTATATGTTCTATGTATTACAATTGCTAACCTTTTTGCATGTTAAATTTTAATGAAGTTGTCAGCTACTTTTTTCTTCTCTCATATCGATGTGATAAGTTAAGTGAAAACAATTTTCTAATTTTCAAATGGCTGAGTAATATGAAATCCAAAGATTCTACCAATTTCATTAACAATTGATTCGTAGCAAACTTTTCTATAGGTTATGGAACAAATCCATACGGAACAACTCAAACCCTGCTTAATTTCTATAAGCCGAGGAAAGTAAATTGAGAAACACTTTTTCTACCATAGAAAGTTGCGATTTAAATGCATTTCTTCATATAGAGATAATAACTGCAAATTAAGGAGATACGTCATTTCATGTGCTCCGATGGTAAGCTTTTTATGTAACCCCTTTGGGAGAACATTTGCAACCTCATCGATTTTCGGCATGTATAACATACAAATATTCACAAAAAAAGTGATAAATACTTTGTAGGTAACGATGAGTATAAATTAAACGCTGGACTCCAATTTTAGAGATCAAAGGTGTTTGAAATTTTAAAATTCACCTTGATAGCTCCATTTTGCTGAAGGAATGTTGATTGATATGCATTATTTTCTTTAAAAGCCATCCAAAACACTCATCACTACAGTAATGTGATGTTTTTGTGTTGAACCGAGTATCTACCTGATCACATAATGAAAGCCTTTGAATTGCAATCCCCTTCATATTTCTTTTTTTTTTTGGAGTAAGTTCAACATGACCTAGTGTGGTTATCAGTGTATTTGCAAACTATATTTTTTCAAACGGAGTGATAACCTTCTAAGATCTTGAGACATCATTGTGAACTATGGAAAATGGTTTTGATGTTCTTTTAGGCTCATTTGGATTGAGGGACTTGAAATCCATCATTTACATTTCTTGTGTGTGCCTTTGAATTGCAATCCCCTTCATATTTCTTTTTTTTTTGGAGTAAGTTCAACATGACCTAGTGTGATTATCAGTGTATTTGCAAACCATATTTTTCCAAACGGAGTGATAACCTTCTAAGATCTTGAGACATCATTGTGAACTATGGAAAATGGTTTGGATGGACTTTTAGGCTCATTTGGATTTGTGAAAATTTTAAATCCATTGCTAATTTTAAATTCTTTCTCAATTGTTATTTAATTAATGATAGAAAATATAAATTTATAAAATATAAAATATATAAACCTTTTAAGATCTTGAGACATCATGTATCATTTTTAAAAGCACACAACTAGATAATGTCAATTTTGCTAGCGCCCATCTTAAATTACTTTCTTGAATCGTCTGTGCGTAGGTTGGATACGATCATAATATCCTTTAACAAGACATGGATTGTTTTTTTAATTTTTTTTTGTGGAACCACCTTAACACGTGTTAAATTATTCTGGAAGGCATCTGAATATGCTAATCATACTAACTTGACGTATTGTATGGGTATCATTATTATTACTCTTATTATTTTATATTAATTTGTGCCCTATATACGATCTTATACCTTGGATTTTGCTCAAGCTTAACTTCTGACGAGATGTGCTGACGAATGACTAATACATTGAGTTGCCTTTAATGTCTGCATTTTTGATCATTTACTAATCATCTGCTCACGTCTACCTATTTTTGTGCATGCCCATTAATAATTAGGATTTGTGTTTTTCAACCCTGTGTCTCTAATCTCTTTCTTCGATTTTCTGTAGGCTTTGTGTTTAATATATCTATGCGGAGATTCTATAGAATACTTCTGATATATCCACTAATGCTCTTTAACAGCTTCTTTGTTTTGAAAGCTTTTTTATATTCAGATATAAGCAGTGCATCTATTTTTGTATCATCTGCCGATCAGTAAGACTAAATCACGGGATCTTTTATTTATATGTGTGTGTGTGTGTGTGTGTGTGTGTGTGTGTGTGTGTGTGTTTTCCCTCTTGTTACTTTCTGAGGCAAACATTATAATTGTTTCCAGTTCTGCAGTTATGGAATTTCTTACTGCATATATCTGAGAAATCAGAAGTGATCTACAAGTTTACGAATATTAATTTCACAACTTTATCTGTTTATATGATTGTTTGCGGGATTTTCTTGACCAGTCTTTCTGAAGTTGAAGATATTCTAGTTCTGTTATACATCTTACACGTGAGTAAATGAAAGCACATACATGTACGGGTACATGCTTGTTTGCCTAATATTGTAAATTCTGAGGCACATATACATACATGGGGCGGATCTAGGCAGGGCAGGGGCACACGCCCCTATAGTTTTTGGGAGAACTTTTCCTTTATATATACTACTTCAGTTCCACAAAGATGGATCTATAATTATTTCACACAGATTAAGAGAATTTTGGTTAATATAGATAACATTTTGCAAGTTTCTTTAATACCCCTATACCAACATAATTGTTTTTGTAGTCTACTCGGTTCCTGTGAAAGTGTGTCTAGGTAAATGGAGTAGTATGATCCTAATGATAATTAAATTTAATTATAGGAACAAATGGGGTATACACGTAAATGTAAAAATTAACTATATACTAAATATAAGAACGAATGTATCTTTGTAAGACACTCAAAATACTTATTTGACTTATCTTTGTGGGACGGAGGGAGTATATACATATATCTACATGATACACACTTTTAAAAAAAAAATCAATTTACGTCAATATTGGAGAAAAATGGAAATATCTGAATTTCAGCATTGTCTATATATAGAGAAATACATAATTAATTTGCATTGTTTAAATTAGATGTTACATTCAAAATTCTTGTTTCTCTTCGTCTCCCTCCCAAAAAGATCTGAAATTAAATCTTAGACCCTGGTTTTTCGTCACTTAGTGAAAGTTAGATTGCACTCCCTGGTTTTCAAAATCTGCTTCCGCTCCTGGATACATGTATACATAAATATATGCACTAGTGTCTTGTGATGTTACAATTCTCCACGTTTTAATTTACAAGAACAGCACTCTCTCTCTCTCATGCACACACACATTTTATATATATATATATATAGATGGATAGATAGATAGATAGATAAATGGATGAATGTTTGTGCATGCATAGAGAAGAATGTGCGTGACCACTGTGCAGTATCTTATACACCCAAAAGTTTCTGCACTTGCACCCAATCTGCACACTCCTTGAGGTGCAGTTAGATTCTCGCCACAAGTTGCATATATAAATACATATACTATTTATAGACGGTTGTATCCTTTTACAAATTTACACCGTATATGACTATTAACAAAATTTGACAAAATGCAGAGAATGAAGAAGATGATGACCAAGAGGATGTCAAATCATCAATGGTAGATGACAAACTTATTAAAGCTGAAGGTTCAGGCAGTAACGAGAGGGTTCTTAGATCGAAAGCTAAGCAACAACAGGATTTGACAGAGGAAGAGGACTTACCAAAGTTACCAAGCTTCTCTCTGGAGCTTAACGCCGGTGAAATTGCCGAAGACCTGTTCGCAGTGACGGGTAAACTGCCCTCGAGGAGGACGAACAAGAGGGATAAGAACGTGCAAAAACAGATTGATGTAAATAAATTTTTTCTGCTATTTATACACTTTTATGTTAGTTATCTAATGTTTAAAGTTCTTGCAGCTGATTTATCCTGGTGATGGAAAGGTGGATATTTGGAAACTATAACGGTTGACCGGTATAAAGTATCTAGAAACAATAGGAAGGTATAAATTATAATTCTCCTCATTTTGGTGAATTTTGTTCTGTGTTGCACATTCTTGATATTATTAGTTAATGTTTGCAAGTAATTATTGCTCCTTTCTGCAGGCAAATTAAGAATGCTGTGGTTGGGAGCTGAAGGCTTGGCTGCTGTAGGAAAGCGGATCATTTGTGTGGTCCTCTTGGAGAACTGACAACCTTGTAAATTAAAATCTTTTTTCCTTTACTTGATCAAGTTGTCTGAATGTCATAATTAAGTTTTTTTTTTCATCATTGTTGGCTTCATAAAACTATATAGTCTCCTATAAAAGTAGATAGTGAAAGAATAGTGCAATAAATGTGCACGAAAGTTGAAAGTATGCGTCTGCACATGGAGTATTTGTATTTTCTACTACTACTTCTGGTTACAAGTTATATATTTTTCATTTGCTTTTTCAGAAAATTAAAATTCTTTGCGTTGTTATTCTACTGAAAGTGTAGCTATCAAATAAGCAATCTAGATCATTTTCCATTCTTCCTTTATACAACTATGACTTGTGTGATTCTGAAATGCTGTCTATTGATCAGTGCTTGTTTTTACAGTGTTATATCACTAACAGATGGTCACTTAATATGATCAGTGCTTGTTTTTACAGTGTTATATCACTAACAGATGGTCACTTAGGTAAGGTTGTTAGATTGATGACATGGTTGAATTTAGAAAAAAACTGAAAATTCAGTTAACCTCCTCTCTACCATAACATGTATTTGTGCTTTTGTAGGACAATTTATAAGGCCATTAAAAATACACACACACACACACACACACACACACACACACTCTGCTGTAAGCAAGTAGCTTGGAGCTTACTGACAGTATACAGTGTCAACCTTTTTAAAAAAAATAAATGGTGGAACCATTTTAACATTTGTTGGATTATTCTGGAAGACATGTGAATATATCATTCTTAAGAACATTATGATCGCTAAGAAGGGACGTCATTGAAAAGTATGATTAACATGTCTGCGGTCGATAAGGTTCTGGGCGTGATATTACCCTGTCGTAGATCCCAACTTGTCGATAAATTCTTCTTTTAGGGGTTTAGTCTTTTCTAAAGTATCTCAAACAAGGATAAACCAATAATATTTTGAAAAAGTACGTATAGGGGTATTATTACTTTTTTTTTTAATATTAATATGTGCTATATATACGGTATTATACCTTGAATTTTAAATATTTTCGCACTTAATCTCATGAACACCCTCGCGCTTGTACTCATGAGTTTTGCTAAATTTGAAATTAACAGTAAACATATCCTCTGTCGCATTTAATGCCTGCATGTTTGTTCACTTATTTTTCTTTCCTAAACAATTTTATTTGCCCCTTTTAGCAATCTAGGTATAGAAGACCAAGTATTATTTTCTTTCGAATTCTAATTTAACATTAATGGACTATTTCTCTAAATATTGCTTTGATACAGATTTACTTAAAAATAATGAAGCTTTGTTGTACTCTTAAAACTGCTCACAATTATCGTTTTTAAATCTTAGAAATCAGAAAATAGCAAAACGGCATTAGGGTTTTTGGACAACACTAGATTTTCTCATTACTGTAATTAACTAGCAAGCAGTATGTTGACCACTGCAGTCAAATTATAGTAAGAAATAAGAATTGCAGGTAATGGTCAGCACAAAACATTACTGATATTTACCTAATACATCCACAATCTCAAATTTATTCCATTCAAGCTCAAATGATCTCATTTGAATTGTTGTACTACTATCTGACCTCCTATTTCATGGCATCTATATAAACTGCATTCTTGGTTTTTGTCTTCTCACTCACTGCCATTAGATTTGCCCTCTTGTCGTCTCTGTGAGTTTCAATATGCAATTTCAAGCTTTAATAGTTTTTTTAGGTTTATATATAATCAGACGTTAATCATTGTATTAGCATTAACGACTTCATTGTATCAATGTATTATTCGTAAATGATGACGATTAAACCATTATTTTTTTTTTCTCTTGTTAATCGACGACTAGTCTCTCTCCTGTCTGAGACAGACATTATAAATGTTTCTTGTTTTGCAGCTTTAGATTTTTTCATACATCGCATATACATTTTGGTCTCGCAGTAATGTGAAGATGTATATTCTTGATACATTGTTTGCATAACTTAATCCTTTTATATTATTGTTTGCAGGATTTTCTTGATCGAGGGTTTTTAAGTCGAAGAGAATCTAGTTATATCATGCATCATACAAGTGAGTTACCCAAAGCGCATAAATATACTTGGTTTGAATTTTTTTCTATAAATGTGAAAGTGCACACATTTGTCACGAGCACATAATCTGCACACTGAGGCGCAGTTTGCAATTTTGAATATATATATATATGTGTGTGTGTGTGTGTGTGTGTGTGTGTGTAACCGTGTATCTAATAACTAAATATATATATGAAAATGTAACTCTTTGTGTAGAGAAAAGTAATGTTTTTGGGATGCCTGTAAAGACGAAATCAAATAATAAATCAATGGAAAAGAAACGGAATCGCAGTGGTGAGAAGAAGGAGAAAAGAAAACTTAGTATTATCGAGCTATCGAAAGAGGAGATTGAGAAGGACATTTTTGCGCTGACTGGATCGAAGCCAACAAGGATGCCTAAGAAGAGAGCCAAGAACATACAGAAACAAGTCGACGTAAGAAAATAGCTTACCTTTGATTTCTGGCCTAATTGCAATTTTTGTCCCGTAATTTTTGTGGGTTTACAGTTTTCCCCTTGGTCAAAATAGTAATTTTAGTTCTGTAATCTCATACGCATTTAGGATATTTTGGTATTTAAGGGCATTTCAACCGAAACTGCACCAATTTGGAACTTATAGGACCAAAGTTGCGTTAGCTCAAAATTTACGTGATCTCATTGTGTTTGACTAAAACTTGGTTTCTCAGTGTGTCATATTATATTGGTTTCTAGAATAAATGCTTTCTATTTATTTAATATTCCTGATTTGCACAGTCTGTATTTCCTGGGTTGTGGCTGGTATCGATAACTCCTGATTCATACAAGTTGCCTGAGAATTATCTGAAGGTATCTCGATTATCATATTATGCCCTTCAAATGTGCTTTTCTTGAAGGTTCAAGTTGCTTGACTTCTAATTTCTTTTGTTTCTTTTTTATGGCACTTGAAGGTATAATTGGCAGTAACTTGTAAAGAAGGGATATCGATGATCTCGAAGCACTGAGACAATTTAGTTTATTTATTTATCGGTAATGGCAATTGTAAATATGGATCATTTTGATTTATTTTGGTGAAAAATGTTTTGCCCTCGGTTATATTCTGTGATTTAAAAAAAAAGACTTTTTTTTCCTATATAAAAATTCAGGGAAAGCTCATTTTCTGGGTTGAAAGGTGCTTTGTGGACTTAAAAGTTAAACTGCTTTACTCTTCTTCTTCTTTTTTTTTGGGCAGATATACCACTATTTATTTCTGGCACCATAATTGCACAAATTTAGTGATTGTTTGAGAACTCATTTTGAAATGGACTTTTTGCAAATAAGTTCATTTAGAAAAGAAAAGCATGTTTGGTGATTATTTTAAAATGGACTTTTGAAAAAAGTAACTTTTTCAAAAGTTCATTTTGAAGAAGTGTTAATATATGACTTTTGTGTTTCATTTTCTACACTTTTGTTGAATGAACTTTTAAAATTGTTTTTACCAGACACTTCATATTTTTCGCAAACACTTTTTTAAATTGCATTTTTCAAAAGTCCATTTTATAGGTGGACTTTTATATCAAAAGTGTTCCCAAACAAGTTTCCGGGATGAAGATTCCGCAAAAATGAAAACTCATATGCCCAAAATTGCAACCACCAAAAATGCTGTCTTTTTATCTTATATAAGTGGCCATTTATTAGGTGCACCTTACTAGGTGCACACTGTTTTATGTGATGATATATGATAGTTATACGTGATGATATATGGTAGTTATACGTGATAATATGTGTCAAAAATTTAAAGTTTAGGGTTTATTTTTCCATTTTAGGGTTTAATTTTCCATTTTTAGGGTTTAATATTTCATTTTAAGGTTTAGGTTTTTATGTTTGTTATTTAATTTTCCATTTTAGGGTCCCGGCAAAAATCTATCATTCTGTCAGTTATATGTGATGATATGTGTTAGTTACATGTGATGATATGTGTCAGTTATATGTGATGATATATGATATAAATTTAGGATTTAGAGTTTAATGTTCAATTTAAGGGTTTAGTTTTTCATTTTAGGGATTAATTTTCTATTTTTAGGGTTTAATTTTTTATTTTAGGTTTATTTTTTTAATTTTAGGATTTTAAATTTTAATTACTTGTGATGATATGTACCAATTATATGTGATGATATGTACCAGTTATATGTGATTATATATGTCTGTTATATGCGATGACAAATTAAATTACAGGGTGCACCTTACAAGGTGCACATGAGTCCATTGTATACTCTCTCTATATAAGTACCAAATTATAAAAATAATAATAAAAAAAAAATTCAAGATTTATGGGTCTGACATTGCTACGCAGTATACACATAAATTCCATGACCAAATATATGAAGGAGCAAATTGCAATTCAGCGTTCCATGAACAATTTTTAATGTGGCTCCTATTAACTAGGGGTGAGCAGAAATACTGGGTACTCGGTCCCAGACCCAGAACTGCTTAGGACCCGTCGGGTCCAGTCCCGAAACCGGACCCGTTGGTACCGATTTTGGTTCCAGATTCTTGAAACCGGTTGTAACTGGTTCCGGTTCTGGGTCCATACTTTTGAGACCCGGTACCCAATGGGTACCCGATGGGACCGGTTCGGGGACTGGGTACCCGCTGGTACCGGTTCTTAAACTGGGTACCCGGTACCAATTCTTTAATATTTAATATATTTTGAGGATTTTTTATGTATTTTGTTGATTTGTAATCTCTTATTATGAATAAGTTTGAAGACTTTGTATTGATTAATATTGTGAACTTGTTATTATATTATGTATTTGTAGATTTATTTTCATGAAATTTGATATTGTAATATTATATAATTGATGTAGTAGGAAACTAAAATTTTTTCTATATTGTAAACTTACTTTTGGTAAATAGGAGGAAGCTAATATTAATGTATTGTGCACTTTATTTTAGACAACACCACAATATAGTAGGGTGTCAATGACATGTAGTATGCATAGTTTAGCAAATTATTATTATAGAAAAAAAAAAACTCAAATAAAGACCGGGTACCCGGTTTCGGAACCGGTACACCCAAAAACTTTGGACCCGGCTAGTACCGGTTTCGGGACCGGTTCTCTTTTCTTGGACCCGATTCCAACCGGTTCCGGTTCCAAGGAAAATGGTCGGGTACCTGGTTCCGCTCACCCCTACTATTAACAGGCAAATACTTGTGTTAGACTAGATTAATGGGTTATGATCTGTTAGGCCATTTGGTCCGATACTATAATGTATTGGTTTTTGTACTGTGATGTATTGATTTTTGTATTTGAAAGTATTAATTTTTCATAAATCTCTAACTTGTGTTATGATTGATTGGTTTTTGTACTAATATGTATTGGTATTATGATATATTAGTTTTTTTATTATAATATATTAATTTTTGCACTATAATGTATTAATATGAAATTTTAATTTAACGGATGATACGTTAGTTCGAACTAAAAAGAGTGTTACCCTTATTAATAAATGGGCCACAAATTTATCTTCATTAGTTTAATGGCGCTCCCTCTTTTATTTCTTTTGTCCTTTGCTTTATTTTATGGCATACAAATGAGCTTTGTAACAAATCCTATCCGCCACATTTAGGAAACAGTTTTTACTTTAATTAGCCATTTAAAAATCTTAATGATATTTGTTTAGGGCGTGGATATACGCACTCCAATAATTTATGAGTTGACCCCAAGTGATAATAACACCTCAAAAATTTGTAAAATGTATTTTTTTTTTACTAAATCAACCCCACAAACATCCTATTTTACCCCTATTTAATATAATAAATAATATAATAATAAACTAAAATAAAAAGAATAATAATAAATTGAAAAAGAAAAGAAAAGGAAAGTAAGAGAGGAACAAACTGCGAAGAAGAAAGAAAACGCAGGTAGATGAGAAAAAGAGGGGGGAAAAAAAGGAAAAAATTGCTTTGAAAAATCCATAAAATTTACCGAGAGGAAGAATGGAATGGGGTGAGCCATCAAACGTACGGGATAAGTTTCTCATTGGGTTTGATTCACTTATTTAGGTTAGGGTTTGAAGTTTTTGAAAAAAATTACCGTGTTCTACTCTGGTTCGTAGAACCAGAGCCATCTGTTCGGTCGAAAATTTCGAACATATAGGCCATGTTCATAAATATCATTCGAACAATATGCAAGTGTTCAAATAATATATTCGAACATATGTATAATGTTCGGTCAGAACTTTCGAACATACATCAGTTGTTCATTAAAACCAGATCGAACATATTCGCGATTTTCAACCCAATAAATAGTAATACACCCAAAAAAAGAGAAAAAAAAATGACTAAAACAGATAGATGTCAA
>BMAC01000025.1:679199-717090 GCA_014905375.1 Phtheirospermum japonicum | reverse complement strand
CAGGTTTTGGGGATGAAGAAGAAGTTACGAGGATTTAATATTTTTCTGTTTTGGGGTTAACTAATAGTATTTTGGGTGCGTATATCCTCACATGGTATATATATATATATATATATATATATATATATGTATATATATATATATATTAATATTTATATAATTATATTAATTTTATTTTTTAATTTTAATTATATATTGTGAGTAGGGTTATTTCAGTCTTTTCATTAAGGCCTATTTTTGTTTAAAATAATTTGGGGTAAACTCATAAGTTTTTGGGGTGCGTATATCCGCACCCATTTGTTTATTTAATTAAAATTGGAATCACATATTTTATATAAATTAAGAGATTACATATAATTTTGATTTTAAGAACGAGTTGACACACACAAAAAAAGCATGAGAGAAAAAATATTGTTCTGCGATTAAATAAGAGTGCAAAAGAAAAGGATGGTAAATAAACAAACAAGCAAACGAAAAAAAGAAGATCAAAACACAAACCCGTGGGCAAATCTTGTCCTACATGCTCCTTGAAGAACTAGTAGGATAGTACTAACATTTAAATGTTAAGTAGTATAAGTGATAATAACACTCTAAATAACTTTTGCCTATAAGTTAGAAACTCATAGGTCGTGACTCAGGCTAGAAATATTAATAAAAATTATAAATTATTTTACAAGGAATGTTAAAAAAAAGATCTAGTAATATATGAAAAACTCCTAATTGAGCAAATCGTTATAATCAGTGTCAATCGTTCGTAAAACTTAAACAATCTTGACAGTAGATAAAACAAAGTTCTGATAATTTGAGATATTAAGAAAGTAGATAAATATGAAAAATGAACTCTCTTAAGTGAATGGCTCAAATTACATAAATATTCTAACTAATCTACTCAACTACCAACAAACTAAGCGTCCAGAAAGGCAAATAAATATTAATTAATAAAGAACGACAAGAAAAAAAAATGATATCAATCTCCCCTTTTTACCTCTATGAACAAAAACAAGGGAACAACTCCCCCCAGTTACATAACGTAAACTCCCCGTGAAGATAAAAATCATGCCAATATGTTAGTAAAAATAAAATAAAAATAATAACATCTTAAATGTGAAACAAGAGCATACTACTAACACAATAAATATCCAGAAAAAGAAAAGAAACACCAAGTTTTTAAGTACAAAAGAAACTTAATATTTACGGAAAAACAAATCCAATAACGTCAAACATCCATGGCACGAGGTTCAACATTATGAGTCCTTCGCCGAATGAAACACCCTTGTGGTAGTTGTGGGATTGCCATCATCATTAGAGACCTCCTTCTCCTTCACTTTGTGGATCATAAGAGCTCCACTGCCAGAGCTATCAGGAAGACAACCAACACCGCTACCTTCACCTTCTCCCTCTTTTTGACCAGAATTAAAAGGAGAGCTTTCCTGTAGAACTCCCACAACGCCACTAATCCATTAAGGTGTGCCTGAGCACCTGCTATCTGTTTGTCTACCAAACCAAGATGATCCTACAAACCAGAACAAGAGATAGGAACGGACAAAGAAGTAGGCACATAGTAGTGAATGTTAGTGGGTGCTACATTTTGAGCAACATTCTGCAGAAAAGTAGTGCCATCCACCTCGGCACTTGGCTCATCACCAGGAAATGAAAATGGCAGATTAATGACAAGATGCAGTCCCTCAAAGTACTTGCGACTAAGTCCAAAGAAATTAGGCTCCTCACTAAAGTGTTCATCCTCATAACATCTTAGACCCTGATTCCCCAGAATCGAATAGATGAGAGAGTTAAAAGGCAACCCGAACTTGGTTGCTGTAGAGGTAGCAAACTTCGATACACACTCAAAAACTATTGGGACTAGATCAAACTGCATCCTAAATCCAATCGGATACAATGCATGATTCTAAGGTCGTGTAACGGCTGTGGTGTTTGTAGTTGGCACCTAATTACACACAACTACCTTATGAAGCACATAATATAGTGAAGTGAGATACGAGCTGAGAAATTATTTAGGCCACTTCTGCACCTATTACCGGAGATAAACCTGGAAACCTCATCAAAATCATCAATTGTGACACCCTCTTCATAATCCTCGGTACCAAATAAATCATTTATAACTTAGGAGGTGAAAGCATACACTTTCTCCTGCACACACATGCCCATAATTAGCAGACTGTGGATCTGAAATGGATGGAAGCATATTAGCATAGAACTCAAGAACAGCATCACGCAGATACGACATAACAATAACTACAGTTAAAGTCAGCTTCTCTTTTGTGAAATAATTTGTTCAAATTTTCTCCCCAAACAACCCATAATCTGCCCTCCTTTCATTAATAATTCACGATTATGTAGGGCTTTAAAATATTCCCGAGCTTCTGAAGAATAAAAAAGAGGGGCAAAAGCTAAACTTACCTCAATTGCTGGTTCGCAACTACCGAATACAACATGTACAACTTCATCCTCCTCTTGTTCATGATCTAGCTCATTGTCCTCCTCCTCCAAAGGTTCATGAAGATAAGTAGGGTTAACCCCAATATCTTCATCGACAGAGCTTTCAGATTCAGAGGAACTGTTGAATAAAGGACTAGCAGTGTGATCAGAATCATTTAGAGAACTAGGTACGTAAGATGCATTGACAGAATGATCTGTTTGTAATGGAGTGCCAACATTGTTACCAACATTTGCCTACTTCTCAACTCCAGTTTCAACCACATGAGTTTTCTCATCTAAGATAGTCCTCTCAAATGATTGAATACAAGCTACTGGTGAATTTGCAGGTGGTGGACAAGAGGCACATGACGCGGATGGAACATAGGTAGATGCTTCTTGAGGTCGAGCTTTAGAAAATCCCCTTTTCATAGGAGACTTGCCCAACTTTAACAAGAAAGAGCCAGAGGATCATCTTCATCAGATAGAAATTCTTCACCAGCAACCACTTTCGGCTCAGAATCAGGAGCAACCATATTTTGAGGGGTTAGTTTATGTCTCTTTACCCTGAAACGGGTAACAATATTATCATTAGAGTCTGAAAAGTAAGATTTTGTAGGACCTCTTTCTCTAAAACAAGCAAGACTTCAGGAGGAGCATAATCGGAATCATCATTGTCCATTTCTTTCTTTAATCCAATCCAAATAAATAAGAGAACAAAGAAAGCACTCAAAAATGAAAGTTAGATAAAGAAGTGTCAGTAAGAACTAACACTAGACCTCTTTCCCCCTTTCTACTTTTCCTCTCTCCTTTTGTGCTTCCACCCGGGCTTTTCATTCTGTTTTATAGAGACCCGGGGAGGAGGAATCCAAATTCATGTATAAAGGTGAGGGACTTTCCCCGGCATACGAAAAGAAAATCCAGGATGACGGCTTTCAAAAGAACGAGTAAGGGACGGGGAGAGGGATGCTCTCGAAACCAAACGAGACTAGAAAGAACATGGGAATTAGCACCATTCATATGAGTGCTTATTGTCTATTGGTTTGATTTTTTGAAAGATGCAACTTTTTCAGTAACGAGTCGACGAACTCCTTATTTAAATCTTCTAGAAAGAGTCGACGGACTCTTCTAGTCTCCCCGGTCACCGAGGGTGGAAGCCCGCACAATGAGCTCTTCTATTCCTTGAGCAGGGCCCTCCTCCTGTCTTCCAGACCACGAATGAAGTCCCGGATCAGTTACATCATTCATCCTACGACCTCCGGATTGAGAGCAAGCAGATGCTCCCAGAACAGACCGAGCATTTTCTCTTGTTGGAGCTTGGCATTTTCCATGGTTTTTATTTAGTTTTGAATGGAAAAAAGTCATAAATCATCCCCTCTTATACAAATGACATGCTCTCCAAAGGGATATGCCTCTTTCGCCCAGACTTACTTTTTTGAATTGCCTTTGGAAAATATCGTGGCTCTACTTCATGCAAGTGTCGAGACCGTCTCACCAGGGGATTCCCTACCCTACCAAAGGTTTCAATAATAAACTTCAAATCTGGCAAATCTTCAACATCAATCTCATTACCTTTGTTGCCCGGAAAGATGGCAGTATGAAGTTATACCAAATCTGATACTGGATCAGATCTAGGGCACCAGTTGAGATGAGATTTGGTGCAGAATCAGCAGAAGCAGTCGATTTTTGAGCATCACCCTTCTTGGGGCAAGGTGTTGGAACAAACCCACCAACACCCGTCTTAAGAGAAGAAGAAGTCATATGTTCACCGTGAATATCAAGTAGAACATATCGCGGCAAAGAAGAAAGGTTCACTGCAGTTTTCGGTGTCGTCGCAAGCTCTGGTAACAATGGCAAAGATCTTTTGGAGGATTTTAGAGTTTTGGAACTCATTATTGTTTGGAGTGAAGCAGTAGGAATTTTAGAGGTTTTTTGGATTCTTGGCTACAAACGGAAATAATCCTGAAAATACTTTCTTAGAATTCCAAACACTTAGAAAATAATTAGTATGTTAGTGGGAAAAGAAAATTAATAAAAGAATGAGACATAGAGAGAAAATATTGAGGGGAGAATAAAATAAAAAAGTTTTATTAGCCCACTTCCCTTCTAACTAGCCCAGTAACACCACTCCCACAATCACACAGACTCGACCTAAAATAACTAACCAGACTTTTATTATATATATATAGATAAAAATAAACAGGAATTTTATCAATAAATCGTACTTAATAGCCCAGCAGACTCGACTATAACCCATGAAAAAGATAAATCACAAATTTCATCCAAAATTTGAGCAAGAGGAAAATAGAATCTTGTTATGAGCATACTGTCCATTCGAGCTAAATGGACAAAATTCACCAAACATGCATGGCCTAATTTTATTTCTGATAAAAAAAAAGTATAGTTCATAACAGCACGATGTTGGTCCTAATGTGATGACGTTTGGAATGAGTTCGATCAACAAAGTCAATGAGTTGACAATTCTTAACCCAATTAATGACAATGTCATTTAAATTGTATTTGAGGATTTTGTGTCTAGGAGTAAAAGAACCTCCACTTAATAGAAAAAAATGTGGATTTCATTTATTCTTCACCCATAGTTAGATGGCTAGGACATCTTACGAATCACAAGATGTTTATTTTGAGAATACCGAGAGAAACTCTCATTTCTGTGAAAGTCAACACATAATTGTATTTTTCGAAACATTATAAACTTTTTGACACCAAATTCCAAAAACAACATCTCCCTACAGTTGAGAATAATGCAAGTTCTAAATATTTTATGAAAAAGATAAATAAAAATGCATGTTGCAAAGAGTATGTTGCAGCCAATATTTCTAGTGGTGCTGCAACATTTTTAGTAACACTGTATTAAAAAATACATAGTCCGGGAGATTTTGTTAGTCTGTAAAATCTCTCAAAATCTAATGCTTAAGAAAATATGTTGGTAACCTATTTTTTGTCCCAATATGCTCAGTATTCATAATATTTCTCTCGACCAAATCCCAAATAAAATTATATCTAATATCATGTGTTTGTGCTAGAATATTGAACTGAATTTTTAGAGATATAAATGCACTCGAGTTATCACAAAGAATAGTCAAAACATCAAAATGTAAACTATAATCCTCGATCACTTGGTTCATCCAATGAAACTGAGCACATGCACTACTGGCAACTAGGGATGGCAATCTCGCCCCGGCCCGACCTGACCCGCGCCGTTTGGGGCGCCCCGCCCCGTGACCCGTGGCGGGGCGGGTCCGGGTACCATCTCCGCCCCGCGGGTACCCGGCCCGCCCCACCCCGCCCCGCCAAATATTTTTTAATTTTAAATATATTATATATATACTTTAAGTATTTATTTCATATGATTAGTTAAATTCTTTTACATTTAGTTTTATATTTAATATGTATATATTTATAATGATATTTTTTTCGAATAATATTTATTAATAAACAAAATAAAAGATAAAAAAACCTATAATTAATCTTATAAATGTGTAATTATTATATTTTCTTACATATATTATTATTTTTAATTAAATTTTTATTTTATATTTAATTTTTATAGTAATATATGTAATATTATATATTAAAATAATTTAAAATTTAATAAAACTAAAAAAATAATTATGTCGGGCCAACCCGACCCGACCCGCGACCCGTGGCGGGGTGATCCGACCCAGCCCATGAAGTGGATGGGGCGGGTCCGGGTCCTCTAGTACCCGGTCCGATCCAGCCCGTTGCCATCCCTACTGGCAACAACATATTCTGCTTCACCTGTTGACAAAGAAACATAATTTTATTTTTTTGCTATACCAAGACATAAGATTATTTTCTAGGAAAAACAACCCCCTGTCGTGCTTTTCTTATCATCGAAATAACCTTCACAATCTGAATCAGTATACCCAATGAGATTCGAGTTAGTATATTTAGTATATCCGATTTTTAAATTGTAAATTCTAGCAACATATCTAATGATGCACTTTAGTGCTTTTAAGTGAGTATCTTAGGATTTTACTGATAACAAGTACATAAACACACATAATACATGATAGCGGGGAGACTTGCAGTTAAATACAACAAACTACCTATCATGCTCCTATACACAGTTTGATCATCATTCTCACTAACATCATCCCTAGATAATTTTTGACTTGATTCCATAAGCATTTTCATATGTTTTGTATTTTCTAGACCAAAATATTTCACAAGATTTTTAGCATACTTGGCCCGAGACACAAAAATCCCATGACTAGATTGATTAATTTGCAAGCTTAAGAAAAAAGATAACTCACCCTCCATACTCATTTCAAAAGTAATAGACATATTTTTCACAAAACCTCTAAGCAGTTTGTCACAAGTAGATTCAAACAAAATATCATCAACATAAATTTGAGCTATCAGTATTTCATGTTTGCTTTTCGAAATGAACAAGGTCTTATCAACTTCACCACGTTTAAAATTCAATTGAAAAGATGTTGAGTAATCCTATCATACCAAACTCTCAGGGCTTGCTTAAGACCATAAAGAGTCTTTTTTAATTGGTAAATAAAATGAGGTTTGTGTGTGTGTTTTCAAGAACTCTGAGCTGCTCAACATATAATTCCTTATTCAAAACACCATTTAAAAAGCACTTTTTATGTTCATTTGGTGAAGATTCATATCTAGATGACAAGCAATATCAAATAATAACCTTATCGACTCAATCATTGCCACAAGGGTAAAGGTTTTATCAAAATCTACTCCTTCAACCTGGGTAAATCTTTGGGCCACCAGCCTAGCTTGTTTTGCACAATGTTTCCCAACTCATCCATTTTGTTCCTGAAAATTCATCTGGTGGCAATAACATTCCCTGTGCTTGATCGAGGAACCAAGTCCCATATGTCTTTTTTGGCAAACCGATTGAGTTCCTCGTGCATTTCATTTTGCATTTTATTTATTCACTTTTTTTGGTTCTATTAGAAGACACAAACTAAGAATTTCTAGTTAGTGAGCAACAAGACTTTATATACAACAGTTTTACCATTTCCTTAAAGTTAATATGTTTTTTGAGAGCGCTTCTTCTATTCAAAGCTCCAATAAATTATGAAGTGGGATGGTTCTTCTGTTTCTTAGAAAGAATGTCCCTATCAATAGGGGTGGCAATATGAGGTACGACATGATTGACCGACACGAACATGACACAAAAAATAGGGTTTGAGTTGAGTCTTATCGGGTTCGGGCCTTATCGTGTTGGCACGATAAGGCACGTTAAGAAATGGGTTAAAAACGGGCTAGCCCGATAAACACGATAAGGCACAATAATATTTTAATTTTCCCTTTTTATATTCATTTACTCATTGTTAGTATTTGTGATTTTTAATTTATCATTAGTACATTTGTCATCTTATAATTTTAAATGTATTTGACAATTTGTATTGATAACTTTATAAATATGTATCATATTTATTAAGAAAATCATGTATATTATTAATTAACGGGTCTAATGTGCTTAACGGGCTGGATTAAATAAATTCAGCATTTTTGCTTACCATGCCTATCATACCGTTCTGTGCTTTTTGTGTTTTTATCGTACCGTGTTCGGGTTAGATTATAAGCCCGATAAGCTTATCGTATCGTGTTCGTGCCTATGCTTATTGTGTCGTGCCTTATCGCGCAATCCCGATAAGAGCCCGACACGATCGATTTGCCACCCCTACCTATCAAGAGGGTTAGAAGACGCCGAAACCCATGAATCATCCTGATCAGACTCAGAGTCGGAGGTTTCTACACTAGGATTGATAGGGACCTGATTGGTTCCGGTGTTGAGGCATGAGTAGGTACATCAAAGACCGTACATGTAGATTCACTTAAAAAGGCATGAGACTAGGTTGAGGACTTCGCATAAGATCATGTACATCATCCAGAGTTACCAGTAATATCAATCAGATCATCAAACTTGACATTCACAGATTCACGCAATGTTCGAGTTCTAATATTGAACTCTCTATACACATGACTGTTAACAGAGTATCCTAATAATATGCACTTATCACTTTTCGAGTTAAATTTTGATAAGTAAAACCTGTCATTCGGAACATAGCGCACACAACCAAACACATGAAGTACTTAAGGTTTGATTTCTTTCCTATCATAATTTCATAGGGAGTTACACACGTTCCAAACCTAAAGTAAACACAATCCGATATGTGGTAACTAGTATTAAGATCTTCAGCCCAAAACCTTTTAGAAATATTTTTAGAGATTAGCATATTTCGGGTCATTTTGCAATGATTAAGTTTTACTCTCAACTACCCCATTTTGTTGAGGTGTAATTGGAGATAGAAGCTCATGGGAAATGTCATACCTATTAAAAAGAATTTAAATGAGGAATTTCCAAACTCTTTTCCATGGTCAAACCTAATTCTGCTGAATTATAAATTGTATTTATTACTAACACGTTTAGACAATTTCCAAAAGTATTTAAAAGTTTTTGGTTTTTCACAAAGAAATTTAATCCAAGTTAAACGTGAATAATCATCAACAATAACAAATGAGTATTTCTTACCATCGATACTTTCCACCTCAATTGGACCCATAAGATCCATGTGAAGGAGTTCCAGATATCGTGAGGTGTTAAAGTGTTAGAGCACCATGTGTGATAATCTATTCTACTTTTCTTTTTGACATGCACCAGAAACAGATGGATTTCTATTACTAGTTTTGGAATGCCTCTTAAAACATTGGTCTTAACAAGCTTACCCATCATCTTGTAATTAACATGACCCATCTTTTGGTGCCATAACTCAGACTCCGAATACCAAATATTTTGACACAAGGTCTTGCTGCTCACTTTATAACAGTTGATCGACGTCCTTGTGCCAGTAAGAATGCATTAATCGGAGTTATCAAGGACCTTGCACGAGTCTCGACTAAACTTTACACGAAGATCATCGTCACATAGCTGATTGATGCTAATGAGATTAGCTGTCAATCTTTCTACAACAAATGTTCTAGAGCCTAGGTAATACTTCAACATTTATGGTGCCTTTTCTAATTCATGTGCACCACCACCGTATTGGACCTTGCCACCATTTTGTTTTACAATGTCAGTCAAGTAGTCGACTGATCATGTCATGTGATGAGAGAACCCGCTATCGAAGTAACATGAACCTACAACACTTGACTTGAGTGAGGTATAAATATTATTACACCGAGTCTCGGTCTTTCTTACCCACATCATTTTAGATTTATGAGAGGTGCTAGTCCTAGTGTTGGTGCTGGTGTTCATTGGCATTGCCTTGCCTTAAAAGGCACGGGCCCTTTCTAACCTTAGTTTTTTATAGAAGGGTATGATGTGTCTAGGTTCTGAGAAATGATGGTAAACATAGTTATATCTTCTACGTTTGGATCTTTTGACTGAAACAAATCCTTGTGAAGACTTGTCACAAGATCCTTAAAGCCTATTACATTCTTGAGCATAGATCTAATTGACAGGATTTCCACAAGTTTCACCGTTCCTGAATTTAGTTTCTTCAGAGTTAGAAGAGCAATCAAGATTATTGACCTTGCTCTATTTCGTTCTTCATCACATTCTTTTACAAGTGCTTTTAAGCATAAGATTACCGCTTGTTGTTCCTTATCCGTGCGAGCCAATATTTCATTCTCCTTTATAAGAATCTTTATTTTATGAACCAGTTTGGACTAGTTCTCATAAATTTCTTCGTAAGTAGCATCAAAGTCTTCAGTATTATTAGTGTCCTCAATAATAGAGGAGTTAAAACACTAGATGTCAGTAACATCTTCAATGTCTACATAGATAACACAGACAGTCATGGTAGTAACTTCTTCAGTTCCTTTGAGCTCGTCCTCTTCTTCTCCATCACTCATGGCTATCAGATTTCTCTTGCGTTTGATTTTGGAACACTTGTATTTGTAATGGACATACCCACTAAATTGTGACACTGGACATTATTCAAAAACTTAGTCATGTTTTCTTGAGTGGATTGACCAATTGTTCTTGGAGTGGATGGTTCTAAGAGAGGTTTGTTGTTTTGGTTGAATGGATTCCTCAAATTATGCTTTTCCTATAGAAAATCACTAAAATTTCTTGTGAGGTGTGTGATTCCATCATCATCAGACTCAGGAATTTCAGCTTCACGCGTAAGAGTTGCAAGATCGAACTCCTCATCTCTAGTAGCGGGAGTGGAGATTAGAGCAATACTTCTACCATTTAGTTGTTTGATAACTCATTGTAAAAATGCCTTTAACTTCTTCAATGGTTGTTATCTTCATGCTGGATTCTTTAATAAAGCAAGAATTTACTTACAAGCCTTTCGTAGAGATAGATGTACTTAACGATTGACATTCATTTTCATTGTTGAGGAGTTTGGCACTATATCTGGAAATAGTCTAATTCTTCTCTATTCTCAGAACTTCAGATTGAATTACAAGCATTCTCAGTTTTATTCATTTAACTTCTTTAGATCCTTCACAAAAGAGTTGTTATGCGTCCCAAGCTTCCTTGTAGTTGGGAGGTTTGAGATGATTCTAAACATAGAAACATTCACAAATCTATAAAGATCATTTAAGGCTTTAGTGTTAACGTTGTAAATGGAAATTTCATTAGGCGTCTAGTAGGTCTCATTTTTAAGAATGATGTCACCATCCGGATCATCCAGCCTGGGAGCCTCCCATCCAATAAGATTGCATGCCACAATCCTTCATCCATAGTTTTGATGTAATCACGCATTCTCATGTTTCAGATCACATAGTTGGTCCCGTCAAGCAGTGGAGGCCGGATTGCAACATTCATTATAGTATCCATAGTTTTCCTTATAAAAATAAAATAAAGGATCAACACTTGATACAGTCAAGTGACCACTCTTAATATCAATTGAAAGTTTTGAAAGTTTCAGATACTAGCATAAACACAATTAGAATCTAAGTGTTAGTAAAGATGTTGAAGTACCAGTACTAACATTTAGATGTTTAACTAGTATAAACAATATTAACACTATAAATGGTTTTTGCCTATAAGTTAGAAAATCATAGGTCGTGACCTCAGGAATATATTACTAAAAAAATAATGAATTCATTTTACAAGGAATGTTAAAACCAAATATCATCTAGTAATATATGAAAAACTCCTAATTGGGAAAATCATTATAATCAACATTTGAGTACTTCGTAAATCCTTTAAACTTGACCAAACACAATCTTGAGGAACACAAGCACTAAGAACGATAATTTTCTTCTCTCGTGGTAACTCCATGTTTTCTTCGTATAGATCGTGAGAACAGTCTCAAGTCTTTATCATATATATACATAAATGTTCATCTTTATCCCTTAGCAGAGTCTTAGTTTGTCAAAAGAAAGTTCTGATAAACAACTTGAGATATTAAGAAAGCAAATGAATATAAAAATAGACTTTCTTAAGTAAAGGACTCTAATTACGTTAATACTCTAAACTAATCCACTTAATTACCTAACAAACTAAGCGTCCATAAATATAAATAAATATTAATTAATACAGAACAACAGGAAATGAAATTCATATCACTTATAAAGTCGATGTTTTTTCCTTTCTTGTATTCTTTAAAGGGAAATCTCATAGTCATAATAAATAAAGATTGGGACACATTCTGAAAAGGTCGGACTGGCAAATCATCTATTAGTCCATAATTCATAACCAATGCATTATGATGCAAAAATTAGTTCATCATATATAAAAATCAATACATCATAGTACCAATACATCACAATACAAAATTCAATACATCATAGTACAAGTCAGAATTTTACAAAAAACAAAAAATTTTTAGTATCAAACCAATATATCATTGTACAAAAATCAATATATCATAATACAAGGTCAGATTTGCAGACCCAAGAATTTGGTTAGACACAAGTCTTTCCCTCTTTATTACATATATAATAAAATGTTAACCAAGATCTTCTTTATAACCAAATGGTAGTGACTATGCATTATATCCACCAGCATTATAAAAAATCCTCACGAAAACACATTCCAACCATGAAAATAATCTTATATCAATCATATATCGACAACATTTAATTTGGCGTGGTGTGTGGACAAGTGTCAACAAGAACCTAACCTCATCACGACAAAAATTCAATTTTACAATTAATGTAAAGATATACGATTCGTAGTAGCCGTTGAGTTGCTTTAGTTACGCCATGATACATACATAACCATTATGTTTGTTGTTTGTTATGTAGTCATGCACGTAATTATGCTTACGTAAACCCTATTTTATGATAAATTGGTAATTAGGCGGTTATTTAAGTACATGAAAATATATTTAAATAAAAAGGTCAATAATAATATAATAATATTACTAACATTTGATTATTAAATTCAAAAAAAAAGGAAAAAAAAGCATATGTATTCATCTATGTACACATTGATGTGAGACTTGAAAAAGAAAAGAATGAGACACGGTATACAAAATGCTTATTAAAGATATATGATGCCATATGGTTTATATTCATCATAATATAGAATTGATAAAAAAAAAAATAACAACAAAAATAATAATGCTATGTGTGTATATATCTAGTGACTAGAAGCATACTTAGTGTGAGAATTATGAACAGATCCGGTCATTTAAGAAAGTAATGCTAAGTTCTAATTTAATGAATTTTGTAATGTTTCAAGGCAAATGGACTTTATTTCAGAAAGAAAAGAAAATATCACTTTTAACAATTTTATTATATACATGATACTAACTAGTGAACCTCAATAATTCTGCTAGCATAACCAAATGCTAAAGAATGTCACCACATGAAACGACGATGCTAACTAATTTTCAATAATGTCATAAAAATTAGGGGAAAAAACTTTTTTCTCTCCAAACTAAGACTGTTTTCACAGTTTACCATACAAAATATTATTTGTGACAAACCGTCATACGAACTATGTGCGATTTGCAGTTTGCCCTCTAAACCAGATTTTTTGTAATTTTGTATCCTGAAGACGTGGCACAATCGGGTTGTGCCACGTAATCCGATTTTGGGTACAAAACCACATAATTTTGGTTTAGAGGACAAACTGCAAATAGTGCACAGTTCATATGAGTATTTGTCGTAAATAATAGTTTGTATGATAAATTGTGAAAATACGATTGTTTGGGGTGTAAAAATAATTACCCCTAAAAAACAAACAATAAAACAATATTAAAGAGAAACAAATGTACATTAACAATGTTGTTATACATATTAGACAATATTTAGATGTTGTCTAATGATGCTTCCAAAAAAATTGAAATAAAAATATTATTATATTAATTGCACAATATTAACTAAAAATATGTAATCTCATTCGTCCATCCTATCACATTGAACGATATAGATTATTTTCTAGTTCATAGATGATTCTCATTTAACCCGCATCCTACATATAATATTACACACACACACACACAGGTATACATGGAAATAAAGGCCTTATAATGCACGACCTTAACCCAATGAAAAATCAGAGTTTATGAGATGAATAGTAATCCTAGTTATTTAATAAGGGGACACAAACTTATAGTAAAAGAATTAATGTTTTTGTTTGGGAGAAATGATATCAATTGAAGCCCTTATCAGCACAAAATATATGCACACAAATTTAATACTTGCTACGACTTTTGATTTTGCTTCCAAAACTATATCCTAATGTATTGCTTGTTATTAACATGTCTCTCCTTGAATTTTGTTGTATTATTTCATCCATTTGGTATAATGTTAATATCAAAACTAATGAAGAAATGTGTATAAATTTACTATGATTGATAACTTTGAGGATATCAGAAGAGGCAAATTATTAAGTACACTCGAGTGTATGTTGTACCATACAATCGAGTGGAAAGAACATGTTAAATGTGGTAAATTCACATGTTCGTTAAAATAAGTTTTTAAATTCTTGTGGTAAATTTTCATTATTATTATGATAAATGTGCAGTTGAACACATAACATGCATTAAACTATTTATATCAATATTCATATTCCCTGTTATAATGTTCATGTCTCCATTTTTATAAATTTATATATATATTAATCATCTTCCATATGATAAATATTAATTTTAATGTAATAAATGTACAATTTTTCATAATATAAATGAACACATAACATGAGGTAAGCTCAATCAAAAAATATATAACTCCATTGTATTAATTGTTCATCTCGAAGACTACCCATGAGGTATATATATATATATGATTAGGATCATGTGAGAACCAAATCCCTGTGTGGGAACTTTGGGAACCGCTATATTACATTATATGTGATGCAAATTTAAATAATGAAAAATGCTATTTATATTTTCACATTGCTATTTTTACGTTCCCTTGATTTTTACTATTATTTTATTAGCATGTACATGATTCATAAATAGCATCAAATACTATGTAATTTAGCAGGTTCCTAGTTCCCACACAGGGATTGGTTCCCATGTGAACCCACCCCTATATTTATATATATATATATATATATATATATATATATATATATATAAAGGCTAGCATTTCTAAAAATATTTCTCAAAATTTTCCCTTCGAAACGACATGCTAAAAATAGTAGTAAGTTTTAATTAATTCAAAATTATATAAAAGTTATGTATTTATATCTATATTTAAGTTATTAATAACATACTTATTAAATCTTAGATATATATATTTTTGGATCATATTTAAATCTTACATATGACTTATATAGTATATGAATTCACATATATAATTATTCAACTAAAACCTGCCATTAAGACAATCATTACCAAATGTATACATATCTAATTAATTATAGAGTTGATACTGCAAATTAAAGTTAATATCTATCATTATTATCTATCGCATTAATTTATTTATGACTTGCATATAAATATTCTTAATACATTTATATTCTTATATACAGTAAGTAAAATTTTAAATCAAATTATGACAAAATGAAATTACAATTAATAAATCTTACAAATATCTATAACTATAAACTAAGCGAGCAGTATAAAAAAATTATTTTCAATATTATTATCATTATTGAATGCATGGTTACCATTTTATATATATATAGCAAAATTTCTTCCAATGATATTTATATACTAATGACAAATATTTTATCTACATTGCTAAGAAATAGCTATAGAACTATATTCTAATTTATATTTGTGCATGAATAATGTACTTAACGTTAAACGCATGACCAAATTTTTTTTATAAAAGTTTTGACATATCCAAATTGATTCATATTAGTTTCTAATTGATTAAGATTAGGTCTTAAAATTAGTTTTTAAATCATATATTGCATATGATAATATAATTAGACAATTTCAAAATAGAAGATAAGTACGAAAAACTTTATATAATATTTAATTTGAAATGTTGTAATATCCCAAAATTTCAATATAACTAAAATAAATAATTATTATTAGGAGCTTTCATAAGTAATTATTTACTTTCTATTAAGTGACCTAATATATGATTTAGCCTTCATAAATAATTATTTGGTTAAGTGTATATGTATTTAATCATATTTTAAATAAATAGTAATAATTTAAATTATCCTTATATACAATATATTTATCCTAAACATCAAAATGGTAAACTACGAATTAAACACTCCATCAAATATTATTTATTCAAAATTAAATAATATAAAATAATCTTCATAAATAATTAATTATTTTGAATATGGTAAATCCAATTGGATTAATCATATTTGTTATCTAAATGGTGAAACTTGAGCAATTTAAAATAGATAAATATTCCACTAAATATATAATAATCTATATAAATTATAATTGAATTAAATTAAAAGATTTCCTACATAATTCCTAATCAACTATAATTTAAAGCTCCGCATCCAAAAAATAAAGTAAATAAATATTACCGTAATCAATTTGTTTCTAATGTTCAACTATTTTTTTATGAAAAAATAAAAGTGACCAAAAGTTATGTATTGCCGCAAATAACCATTAAAATTCAAATCCTTATATATATAACAATGAAAATTTTAGTACTTTGTATACACGCTTTTCTTATAGGTGTGTCATTCTATTAGTAGAGATATTATCTAATGAGCAAATAAATTGGTCTTTTAATTAATATTTATTTAATTGATAATTACAATATATGATGAAAAATAATAGGTATGATTTTATTTTTTATAAAATTGATCATGTTGTTTATATTTCTACATAATTAATCGATTGTTCATTTGATACGGAATTGGCGATGTGGATATTGTCTCCTTACAATTAGTAATGTTAGCGGATCACCTACATGAACTTACCTCAACAATCTCGAAAAGGAAAATCTTCAGTTAAAACCATAAAATAACTTACCGGTATGGAAAGGTTATTTTATGTGACTATTTTTAAGAATAATTATTATGGGATTTAAATAATATTTAACAAAATATAATCTTTAAGTTAAATCATAAAATAACTTTAACATTACGTAGAAGTATGTGATTATCCTTGGAAATAATTATTATGGATTTTAAATCATTTTTATTAGTTTTGACATTGAATGTATTTTATGTGGGTTTTTTTCTCCCTGCTATTTTAATATGAGAATAGCTTGAATGAGTTTAACAGCAATTCATTTTAATATTTGTTGAATATTGATGTTATTTATTATTTTAGCATAATTGATTTCTTTTTTTCTCCTTAGTGCTTAATTCTAATATTTCATGTTCCACATATGGATATTACTTAGTTTTGTAAGCTTTAATTATTAGAAACATAGGCTAATGCTAGAAAAATGACTTCTGCTAGAAAAATGACTTCTGTTTATAATTTAAGATGATTATACCATTCAAGTATGATGTATGAGAGGGTGAATGATTCAAAAGAATTAATTGAATTTTTTTTTAATATTTAATATGATTCTTAATAATAATATTTTGATAAATAAAAAGAAATCAAAAAATATGTAATTACTGATCAATTAGTGTTTTTAGTGATTCTAATAAGGAAATCAACTACGTGGTATCTTTAAAAAATAACGAGACTTCATTAATTACGTATGCAATTAAATAATTCAATTAATCCAAATAGTATAACAAAATATCGATATTATCATACATACTATTAATATTACACGATACATGTGAATAAAAATATATTTAATGACAATTATATATTAAAACAAACTGAATTACATTTTAAATATGGAAAATGACATTATAAGGTTTATTTTAATGTTATTATATTTTTTATTATTTTTTATTTTCAAAATAAGAGGGGACGGAATTCCCCTTGATAAAATATCGAGGGCACTGAGTTCCCTCAATATCACTGAGGGGAGTTATTTTCCTTCAGTACTTTCACCGATGGGAATCATCTCCTCTTGGTATTTTGAAATTAAAAAAAAAGAAAAAAAAATATAATTATCAATCAATTGGTAATATTTATGATTCTAAAATAAGGAAAGCAACCACGTGATATCTTAAAATAAATAATGAGCCTTCATTAATTACGTATGTAATTGAATAACTCGATCGATCTGTATAGTATAACAAAAGATCGATCGTATCATACTATTAATATTACATGATACATGTCAATAAATATAAGTTCGATGATAATTATATATTAAAATCATGTGAATTACATTTTAAATACATAGTATGAAATTATAGTGTTTATTTTGATTTATAAAAAAAATTATATTTTTTAATTTTTAAAAATACTGAGGGGACAAAATTATCCTCGGTAATGCCGAGTGCGTTTTTTTACCTTCAATAATATTTATTTTTTCTTTTTTCTTTTTCATAATTTGTTGAGGCGTCAAATACCCTCGGTATTATTGAGGGCGTAATACGAAGGGTTTTATATTCCCCTCCGTATTATCGAGAGGTTTTTCTGCTCGGTATATCTTCCCTCGAAAATCATTCGACATTACCTTCGATAACAGTGACGGTAAATGTTGGCGCCGATTTACTGAAGGTTTTAYCRAGAGTGTCGTTAATGAAGGTTTARTCMATYGGTAAAAATCTCTCGATATTACTGAGGGCAAATATGCTTGGTAATCCATTATTATTATTATTATTATTATTATTATTATTATTATAAATATTACTTCATATTTATTATATTTTTAATTTATAATAGCATAAACAATACAAATTGAGATTACTAATAGCCAAAACAATTAAGACATCAAATTTATGATTTATAATCTTGTATGCAAAACTATAAATAGACATACTATTTTACGAGTAACCAATTGAAAGTTGGTGGGAACGAAAACTTTACGAATATAATAACAAATATATTATATACCAAAAAATGTCAAATAATACATACTTAGTGATTTGATTGATTAAAATCAATAATAACACTAATATTCAATTTATATATTTATGCACTATGAGATCTGTGCATCGCACGGGTACAAAGTACTAGTATCCTTAATACATTCAAAAAATATTCAATTATCCGTCCAAATTGCAAATTACCTCATGACATTTATTATTTTCTAACAATAGTGCACACTCAAGGGAATTAAATTGTTATATAGTATTTTCTTGCTCTTCTTGGTTGTGTACGTTCTTTAAATTACAAATAATCTTATGATATTTAATTTATTCTTTTCTAATTTATGCTGACAGAGTGTGAAGTGAATAATTTAAGTGTTATTCTTTAAATATTTCTTTTGGTGCTTTAATTTTTTTTCTTTACAAATCCAAAGTAATACACAGGTGGACGAGCAAGGAACAGAAAATGCGATTATCGGACCTGGTGAGATAGAGTGGATTAATTCATTATATTGTATGTAATAGATTTGGACAATTTTACAAGGGTTCTTACTCTTAATCTTTCAGTATTTGACATTAGTGATTGAATGCATTTTTCGATTTTAAGTTTATATCCACCAAGACAATAACGGTACGATTATAAAAGAACATATAATGTGTTTACAATTCATTTTTCATAACTTAGAATTATAAGTTTTTTGTATATTTCTTTTATTTTATATTTTACTATTTATAATTATTATTATTTTTACAAAAATCGTATATTACACGGGATTTTTAGAATTTGAAGTAAAGACTTTTTTGTTTTATGTCAAAAAGCCCAGTAATGGGGTCGGTCGATGGTGTTAAAAGACTTCCTAATGTCGAGTTCCAAAAACCAGCGAGAGGTTCCCCACGTGCGAGAATGATTTGGAAGATCCAAAACCAAAAATGGTGGTATTTTCTAGCAACAACATAATGGAAGCAGTCAATATTGATCCGAAATCTGATTCAAATCCAATATAGTACCTATGGATACATAAGAAATGTATTGAATCGATTCTTTTTAATGAATAGATCCGATCGCAACTTCGAATATGAATTCGATCGGTTATTGATAGAGTGAATAGATCTGCCATTTCTAATTTTGTATTTTATGTATTTTCTATAAATCAATTGGAAATTACTTTTTTTTTTTTCTAACACACACGTATTCCGGCCCCTCTAAAACATCAGTTTACGGTTCTTCTATAGAACCAGATAGGGCTCCATTATGGAGCCCTATAGAAAAATTCCATCAGCTTATACTTATATTGAATAATAATGTATTCAACCATGACCAATTGTTCTTTTTCAGGTTACCATATGAAACAGAACACGACGAATAATGTTTGTTCAAATAAGGGGAAAAAAACTTTTTGCTTTCTAAACTATTTTTCGCAGTTTACCATATAAACAATTGATTGTATCAATTAACTATACGAACTATGCGTGTTTCAAAATTTACCCCCCACGTACAAGTGTTTTAGTAGTTTTAGGACACCTCGCACGAGTTTGGAGGGGATATTATTATTAAAAAAATATTAATAATTATTTAATAAATTTGAAAATTAAAAAATCATTAAAATCAAATCTAAAATTTCGTATAAAATTAATTAAAAAAAATTATAAAAAAACTAAATAATCATTTAGAATATGAAAAGACTCATAAACATAAAAACAAACATAATTATTATAAAATGATATAAAATAATACTGAATATATATATATATATATATATATATAATCACATAACTAAAATACAAGAACTTGTAATTTAATTATTTCATGAATCGGAAGGTTTAGAATAAACATAAATATTATAAATAGATTGAATAATAATAAATATTTTAGGAAAATCAAGAGAAAAAACTTAATAATATTATAAAACAAACATAAGATCTATAAATAATCTTAATCATTTTGAAAGATACAAAATAAAAGTGATTAAAAATATTATAAAAAACATGAAAATAAATAATGCACAAATTAAAATAAAATAAGAAAAACACAAAAATATATTTTATCTTAAAAATAATGTAATAAATCTAAAAATGATAAATAAATTGTAAAATAATACAAAAAATAATTTATAAAATAACATAAATAAAATATAAGAACTATATTTAAATTAGTTCTTACATATGGATGTAAAAATACAATTAAAAATATAAATGTTATCAAATAATTTGAAGAGTTGTTTTTAAGAAAATCAAAAATAAATAAAAACCTAACATTTATAAAATAAATGTAGAATATATAAATAAGTTTTAGTCATTCTGGAAGTTACAAAATAAAGATATTCAATACTTAGAAATATTATAATCAATTATAATAAATAAGAAAATAAAATAAATATAAGGAAAAAAAACACAAAAATATAAAATAAGTCTTAAAAAATATATAATTGAAAATGCACATAGTTCATATGTTTGGTTGTTACAAATTTGTTCGTATGCTAACTTTCGAATATTTTTAAACGTATTGAACAATATAATAGAGAAGATTTCTCATGTTTCCTCAAGTGAGGCTTAAATTTTCATAGGATAGACCTTAATTATCTTCCTCCACCAGGTCTCAGTAGCATCTACAGAATTTGAATACTGTGAACTTCGTAGAAAGTGAATAAATGTTTTGAAATTACTGTTTTCTTCAGGCTTTCTTGAATTTGCTTTTTTTATTCGTATTAAGGAAAAAAATATCACTTTGCTGCCTTATCTGGGCTGGCAATAAAATTTCCATTAATGTTTTTAAAATTGAAATCCCTTTTGTAATAACCTGAAGAATTGTTTGAAACAATCTCGCAAGCTCTGCTATCGTCAGTCGATCGTGATTGTGAGTGGTTGGGAAGGGCACGATTATATTGTGTAAGTGATTTTTCAGTCACTTGACTTAATTATTTGCTGAAACAACCATTTTTTTAACATTAATAGATGGGCTCATGCTCTGAATTGACAATAATGAAGAAAATTATTATAAAAGAATGTCCTCTAATTTGGAATTCTAAAAGAATGTCCTCTTATTATGGGTTCATGCTTTGAAAAGTATTATTAAATCTTCACCAATTGCTGTTAACACCTTTTGTTTTTGGACCTGGGAGAAAACCTATTTTTGCGGGAGAGTTCCACAATCACCTAAACGAAGAGGTTAGTCTTTTTGTCATCACTTTTATTACAACACATGATCTTATTTCTCTTTAAATCAGACTCAATGCATTCGTATGATTTATGAAAAAGAAAATAAAAATGCATGCAAATTATACAGATGTTATGACTGATGACATCTTTGGGCGTCATAACATCAAACCCAACATGGACTAGACAATGCACATTTCGAGATCGCTTTTCAAACGAGATAAGGTCTCTAAATATAATGCTTTTGTAAATATGTCAGCACGCTGACTGTCCGTTCCTACATATTCAAGACTTATTATCTTTCTCTCAACTAAATCTTGGATGAAGTGATACCTGATGTCCATGTGTTTTATACGAGAGTGCTGAACTGGATTTTTTGAGATGTCAATTGCACTCGTATTATCACAGAGTACGTTCAAAATACTGATCTGGAGACCGTAGTCCTCAATCATCTGGTTCATCCATAAAAGTTGCGTACACGCACTTCCAGCTACAATGTATTCAGCTTCAGCAGTAGAGAGGGATATACAGTTTTGTTTCTTACTGCACCATGAAACCAGGTTACTACCCAAAAAGAAACATCCTCCAGTGGTACTCTTCCTATCTATGACATCACCTGCCCAATAACTACTGAATTGATCCAGCTCTTCTTGAGTCGGTGTTGGGTTCGGTGACATGTCACCAGACCCGTCACCACCTGCAACAGCAGCTTTATCCTTGATCAAACTTCCACCATCTTGTACCTGTAGAACACATCACCAATTAATTGGTAAAAATTGTCAGAAGTCCTCTGACCAGTGAGGTTATAGGCACCATCCTCGTCATAGATTTCACACTTTTACTGTGTGAACTTAACACTAAAGCCACCATCACACAACCGACTAATGCTTATCAAACTAGCAGTCAGTCCTTCAACAAGTAGCACAATTTTCAGCTTGCCAATACCTGGAACATGGAGTGTTCCTTGCCCAATAATCTATCCATTTGCGCCTCCACCATATTTGACCTTTCCTCCTTTAAATTTTACAATGTTCGACAAAAAGTCTTCTAATCCGGTCATATGTTTGGAGCATCCACTATCAAAGTACCATGCTCCAGGAACATGAGAATTTAGAAAAGTATAAATCATGTTACACTTGACCTCCCCCTTTCTTACCCAGACTCGTTTCAACTTGGTGTTGCCTTTGGTGTTGACAGCTTGATTCCCATCACGAGTCCCAACATCTTGATTAATCCTCTGAAAAGGACTTTTCTTCTCAGTTCTCTTCCAGAAGAAGGGGCGAATGTGGCCATGATCTCCACAGTGATGGCAAACATACTGCCTTCTTCTCTTCTTATGGCGCTTGACAGACTCTTGGTTGTGGCCGACTTGAAGTGATTGTTGCTCCGGTTTGTAACCAATTCCGTGCCTTGAAGATTCTGGGTACGACATTTCCAGAATTTCATCCAGCTTCGCCTTTCCCTTGTTGAGGTTTGAAATAGTATCTTGAACCTTTTTTAGCTCAACCCTTACTCGTTCTAATTCTGAATCTTTCCTTGTAAGAGAGGTCTCCAACCGGGTAATGATCTTCACTTGATCATCTATCTCATGAGTAAGCTTTTCAACTTTGATCGTAAGGGTTTTCACTTTCAAAACCTGATTTCCCCATTTGGAAAATACTCCACGCACAACTTTTTATATTCGTCGCGAGATCTTCAACTCAGCATTAAGGCACAGGGTGTTGGAATTGATGTTGTGAACTCGAAAGTCGTCATCCCAGGCAACATGAGCAAAAAGTGCAGGTATTGACTCAGGTGAGTCAGATTCGCTTCCATCTTCATCAAACTCCTTCGAAATAAGACTCTTCTTCCTTAACGTATTTGCACATTCGTTTTTGTAGTGACCCCAACCCTTGCACTCATGGCATTGAATTTCACTAAGTGGCTTGGGAGAATTTCCAATATTTGATTTTGAAGATGAGGGCTGGAAGTTGGACAACTTTCTTCCAGAAGACTTTAGAGGTGGTGTCTCCATCAAGGAGTTTGATGCTTTCCCTCCAATATTGTTCTTTCTCCTCAAGTAGCGGTCGAATTTCTGAGTAATGCGTGATACTTCTTCCTCTCCAAGTGTGGTTCTTTCGAATTTATCAAATAGCTCTTTCCAGTCAGTATCTTCATCTTCATCTTTTGAGTTAACATCGAAGGTGAGAGCAACATTTTTCTCATTCGAATGAAAGTCTATATGCTCCATCTCATATATTTTGAGTGCACCGACCAAATCATCATAGACTAGTTTGTCAGTATCTTTGGATTCCTCAATGGCAACTACTTTCATACTGAACTTCTTTGAAATGGATTTGAGAAGTTTTCCAACAAGGCGTGCACTGGACATGGGCTCGCCAAGGTTTCCAATTTCACTTGCTATGTCGGAGAGTCTCATGGCATACTCCACAACCGACTCTTTATCATCCATTCTCATGGTCTCGAACGTTGTGGTGAGCATTCTCAGGCGAGATTTCTTCACACTTGTAGTCCCTTCGCATATCCTTTGAAGGGCATCCCATGCTTCTTTCGCAAACTCACAATTCTTGATCACTTTGTAATAGTTTGTATCGACATAGCTGCACAGGGTATTAATGGTCTTAGAGTTCCAGTTTAAAATGGCAACTTCATTGTCCGTCCAGTCTTCTTCTCTCTTGAATACGGAATCACCATCACCATCAGCAGCAACACGAGGTTTCTCCCATCCAACAAGAATGGATCTCCAAGCTCGTTCATCGATGTTTTTGATATGCCACTGCATCCTCTGTTTCCAGAGAGAGTAGTTCTCTCCATTTAGGATTGATGGTCTTGGATTACCTTGAGCGTCCATTAAGTCAGATCTACAAAATAAGGATCGAAATACTTAATGTTAAGTATCCTGCTCTGGTGCCAATTGTCGTTTTGTAGAAATGCAGTTTTCAAATATGATGTTAGGTTTCGTGATAGATGTCACCAGACCTAACATCAACTGAATCTCAGAAACAGCAGCGGAAATAAATAAGTAAAATACAATAAATTAATTTCAGTTCGTAAGCAATCGTGCTTACGAACTTGGGTGTACAAACCCGAAAACTATATTACTTTTCAAATGTTCAAATCCAATTACAGAATAATAGAAAGTAATATATGAAAAACAAATTATGTCAAACTCTTGATACACAAAATACTCGTCGCCTCGGTATGATGATCTTCTCCGTTGGTTACGCAACTTCAAAAACCTTCGTGATTAAGATCGTGGCTTCAAAGTCTTGTGGCAAAGTTTTTGATGATCTTCTTTTTTGGTTACGCAACTTTGAAAATCTCCTTGATTTGGATCGTTGCTATAAGAAATCTATTTGCTCGTGTTCTCCGTGTCTTACTTTGCGTGATCTGCTTCAAGGATGTATGCGTCGTCTCTTTTTCTTTCTTGCGTCTTGGTCTTTTATAATTAAACAAGACTTCTAGTCTTGTTAAACAAGTTAGATAAGTATTTAGGAAACTAAATAAAGTCCTAAACTCCAACTAAGAAAGAAATCTAGAATCCTAAAATACTTTGTGTTCTAAAAAAGACAAACTACAAATAAGGAATTAATATTGGTGAAAATAATATTCCCAACAGTTACCATTAATTAATTTTTAAAAATACTAATTTTTTTTGTGATAAATAAAAAATTATAATTATAATACAAAATCTTACTATTTTAATGATAAATATACTAATTTTAGTATTAATCTTCAAGAGTGTTAACTGACATTACTAAATTTAAGAAGAATATAGTTAAAAAAACACTAAACAAATTAATAATTTAATTATATAATTACTTACTTCTTAATTTATGAAATCAATCACACAACAACAATATTACCAAATCAAAAGACGAAAAGAATATCGCAAATAAAAAAAATTAGTCCAACATACTGATGCACATGGATGGATGATATAATTGGGGTGGTACAATACTAGTTCATGGTATAATATTGAACAAAAAGGTGACTCAGGACGCCCTATGTGCTCGTGTCTACATATCCTTCAATCTTCGTTACAGCTGTGGACGCGTGTCACGTTTCTGTATCACTTGCTTCAACCCAACGTTTTGGTATCCAAAGCGCTACCAAGTTGCACTCTATTTTAATATATTTTCGCCCTCAGAGTCACATAAGCCCGCGTCCAAAACCTCTCTAATCACGTGACCCTAATTGCCTATTATTATTATTATTATTTTTTTTTTTTTTCTTTAAAGGTTACTACTACAAGGAAAATATATCTCACAGTTTTTGTTCGAAAAAGATGTTAGATACTATTGAGCTAAAATAAATTCTCATCACTTCCGATTACTCCTCTCGTCCGGTTTTATATGTATTTATATTTTAAAAGATAATTATTATTACTTTTTATTTTTTTAATAAAAAATAAATATTAATTTATTATTTTTACCCTTACTTTTATTATTTCATACTTTTAATTATTTTAAACACAAGAATATTATGTTTATTTGACACCTATAATTATGCTTTTACCCATATCTTTATTATTTCACATTTTTAATTATTTTTAACACAAGTATATTATGTTTATTTGACGTCTATAGTTATGCTTTTACTCATACCTTTATTATTTCACACTTTTAATTATTTTATACACAAAGATATTATGTTTATTGGACACCCATAATTATGCTTTTACTCATACCTTCATTCGTCTCATTCTAATCGCAGTTGACCATTTTAAGAAGATTAAAAAAAATAATTAGTGTTATAATTATGGGGACTTTTACGGTGCCCGTGAAGGTACCATTCCCCACTTAATCAGAACCATTAGATCAAAAGTTGGTAATGGTAAGATCAAAGGATGTAAATGCAGGAGGTGGGAGGTATGGGGACTTTACGCCACCGTAGTCATTTCCTATAATTATAAGTATCAAATGACCATAATATAGTTTTGTTTAAATAATCAAAAATATTAAATAATAAATGTAGGGGTAAAAACAGTAAAATAATTTTTAATTTTTATTAAAAAAAATATAAAGAATAACAATTGTCTATTGAAAATATAAATACGATAGATATAATATTTTATTTTTTCAAATTACGATAAATAAAACGAAATGGAATGAATATTATATATCACATACCAGAACACCAGAGCTTCACGCAATAGGTGTTTTACAGAAAAAGGAAAAAATAAAAAGCAAAGAGTTATTCACACCAATTGTTCTTCTATAATTTCAAGTTGAAATTTAACTTTTCTTTACTAGTCACCCTTAATTGGTCTCCTGTGGTCCTCAAGGGCTGAGAGGAATTTCCAAAAACAAACTCTTATTGTGCAAATAAATTTTACGAAAATAAAATTAAAATTACACAAATATTATTTGAAATTTTAAATTAGAAATACAAAAAAGTAAACAACAGGATATCTAAATCATTATAGTGAAAACACATGTACAATTATAATAAACTGTTAAATATCACATGGCGTTCAATTTTGTAGGCAAATACACTAATTAAATATTCACAATTCAAGTTTTCAACTATTTTTTTATTTATTCCCGTGGATATTAATGTCAAGCCATTGAATTTTTCTTATGATATTATTTGTATTACAAATCAATTCTTTTTTCTTATGTTAAACTCTTATAACACGCTCCTCCATTTGTAAGAGGTCGCGAGTTCGAATCACACTCATACTATATGTATGATTTAAATTGACGCGGGATGGATTGTGGGTCGAGTTGGGCTAGGTCTGCCCTAATAAAATATTATTTTTTATAACATTTCATAATGCTGACGGCCATATCCTCCGTCAGCAAATATTGGCGCGTATCGATTGATATCGGGAAATTTGCTAATGGGTGTACCCATCAGAAGCCGTTAGCAAATGTTGACGGGTTCGATTTCCCTCGGCAATTAATTTGTTGATGCCAAAAATATTAGCAAGCAATACCCGTCAGCAAATTGATTGCTGACGGGTTTACTGACGGATTCGTTCGTCAGCAAACTTTGATTCTTTTGTAGTTAAATTTTTTTTTTTTAATATTTAGAGAATTCTAAATATTTAAGATTTTGAAAGATCGGATTCAGAATTCTAACGAAATTAATCCAAACAGGTCCAAAGGGCACTATTTAAATTGCACTGATACGGTTTACTTACTCTGCACTGTAAATCTAATCCAAACGTAAGATTTATATGTATTCTTTCTTTTCCGACATAACATAAACTGAAAAACGATTGATATGATTTATATTTTATTTTTATTACATTCTCTATCACACGCAGCCAAGGCCCACATAAATTGGACGGACTTCATGTTCTTAACTAGGTTTCACCTCTCATTATCATGTATTTTTTACCTTTCACTATCACGTATGATATTCTATCTTCCAAAAAATTAGACAAGGTGAGAATAACGCGTTGATTAAGAAATCAAATTATTGTAACGAAGGTTGTAAAGTTTTTGTTATTCTTTAGAATTTTAACATTTTAGTATTCCATTAAACAAAGTAATTAAATAATTTTTTAGTATTTTTTGTGTATTAATAGCGATACTAAGGTAAACTTGGCTAATTATTACATGTCTCCTAGTGTATACACTTAAATAATTTTTTAAGTATAAGGTGATGAACTTGTGTGTATATTGATAAATATGTGTGGCTAAATTATGACCTTTTGGATCAAAATGATAAATTTTTTCGTAAAAATTGACTAAACTTATGTATTTAACTTGATTAGATTGAGTGAGTGAGTTTTTTTTAATACAAACTGATGAAGTTTATGTACTAAATCTCTATGACATAGGGACGTATAATGCCTGGTGGGGAAAAAGGAATACATGTAAAAGAAGAAGAAGTTTTGATGAGGAAAAAGGGAACAAGAAAAAATGACATACAAATCGGTTAGATATGGATAAAAAGGAAAATAACAAAAATACCATGTACCGATCATATAGGTATATGAAAGATTGTAAATGATAATTTGTTATGTTTTTATATTTTACCTTATTGATTCTCAAACATAAATAAATTGTGAATTATCATAATTAAGATAATTTTTATATATCATATATTGGGATAGTAAATTATTCATTATTTTAAAATATGTGATAAATCACAATATCATCTCACTTTCAACTATATATACCCTACACCTTATGTACATTTCCCAATCATAAACTCATACACAACTTTCCTCTCTCTCAAATTATGCTTATTCTTATCACTATATGAATCACATTTTGGGATTTCTTGTCTCACTCTAAGTCTAAAAATGCCCACACCCACATAAACTCAACCCCAAAAAAGCAAATCCTAGACACAATATCATTTCTTCCCCACGAATATTTTCAGTATCCATGCAAGTCTAACCTGACTTAGGAGCATATTGAAAAAAGAAAAAAAGTCCGGAATGGGTCAGCGAGTTCCAAGAATGGATTTCGATGAAAATCTCACCCCGGTTTTGATCAATTCTGATGCTTCAAATCATGAAAATTTCACAAATCAATCCAATTCGCTGTCTAATGTCTTGCCTAGTGACACTACCCGGTAAATTTCTTTTATTTATTTATTTTTCTTGATTTGTGTATCTTTTTTATCTTTGATTTATATATATTTTTCATTAAACCATCTAGGATGGAGTTCCGCCGTGGTGATCCACCATGGGACGATTATCAGATAGCCATGCAAGCCTACCAAGCCAACCAAGCCACATCTCAGCTCCAGTCCGCGATGGTGGTCGACCATCACAACGATACCAACCCAGCCTCCATCACCATACCCATGACGTTCGAGCCACCGTTCGAGCCAATAGTCAACCAAGCCACATCCCAACTCCAACCACCGTTCGAGCCAATAGTCAACCAAGCCACATCCCAACTCCAGCCCGGTGGTTGGCGACCATCACCACCATCACAGCGATGTCAACCCAGCCTCCATCACCATATCTGTGTACGTACCATGCAATAATAATAATAATAATAATAATAATAATAATAATATACTTGGAATTGAAAATCTGGGAAACCCCACGCACTCACTGGGCTTAATCACGGGCACAACATGTGAGGGCTCGTACAGCGGCGTTGTGGCCGCCGGCGGTTGTTTCGCACGCGCGGGAATCGGCTGCAGTTGCAAAAACAATAGTGAGTGCGCCACGTGCAGGGGGAGAGACAGCCGTCAGTTGACGTTTGATAGTACTTATAACGAGATGGGTTCAGGTGGAACTGGGTACACCCCAACGACCTTGGTCTCGCCGGGAAATACGTTCTCCGTCAGTGGTTATTCCAAGACCACCCCCGCCTGCGAAGAGCCTGACTCCGTTAGTCTCAAATCATTGGCATGTGAGGTACGTGTTTCTTCCATTTCTTTTTCCTTATTCCCTTTCTTTTCTTAAGAACTCAGACCAATATATGTGGTGAAATTCTATTATGCTAGCTAGTCATGTTATACTGCACTCAGATAAACTAAAAAAATTATATTTGAGGTTAGTTAAAATAAAAATAAACACGTTTCAAATTTAGGCTAATTCTATTTATTTTATTGTTTTTTCAAAACAAAGCTATCTTTCAAAACTGCAGCTAACTCCTTGCACGTGTTTCAATAATTTTTCAAATTACAGGGTGAGCATGTAATAAAATTATAACCTCCAATAAGATTTGTAGCCGTTTAAGGGAGTATTTATAATTTCATAAGACAAATAGTTTTTTTTCCTTTCCAAAGATGGCTATGCCAGACCTTAAGGTGATTTTTTAATCATACCTAATTATAGCAAGATTCATGAGTTTAGAGACACGAGTTGGCAAATTCGAGGGCAATATTGATTACTTTTTATTTACCAAAAGGTGTCAACCTAAACGAAATTATTACTACTATATTAATCATATTTTATGATTAATTAATTCTGACCTACGGTCAAGACTTTTCCTTAGTTAAGTATGTTTAAATTTAAATGTATATATTTCTTGCAGAATGACCAAATAGGCAACGAGGAGGAGGGCAAAAGAGGAACTGCGGTCTCAGCAAAAAGGACTAGGGCAGCTAAACATAACCACTCTGAGCGTGTAAGATTTTTTATTTGTTTTAAATAATTTCTTTCAGATAAGTTTGGCGGTGGCATTAAAAAAATATATCTGAGATTTATTCTAATAGGAAAAGGAAAAAAAAAAAAAAAAGCTTATCTTTTATAAAAGATAAGCGAGACATTAAGCTAAATTTATAGACATTGGATGCAGTGTTCTTATATATCTAACCATGCCTCAGAAACGAAGAAACAAAATTAATCAAAGGATTGATATACTGCAGAAAATGGTCCCAAATTCCCGCAAGGTACGCATTGGATCTTTATTTTTTTCAATACTTGAGTTTGTTATTATTTTAACACTTGCTGATTTTACAAAGCCACTCTTAATTACAAGAAATTGGTCATGAATAGCTACTATATACTATGAATTGTGAATTAATTTCCTCATTTCTAATTAATCAGACTTGTTTTTCGAAAAAAGAAATCATATATACATTATTTGTGCAGACCGACAAAGCCTCGATGCTGGATGAAGTGATACAACACCTGAAAAAACTGCAAGATCAAGTCCGAATGTTGAACAATTTGAACATGACGTCACGCACTATGATGTTGCCACTAGCCCCGCATCAACAGCAGCTTCAACAGCTTTACCAGCTTCAGATGTCTATGATGGCCGGCATGGGGATGGGGCTCCCGGACACCAGCAACATCGGCCCAGCCACTGCCCCTGTGCCACCGCCCATTGCTCCGGCCACCACCGCCTTCAATCCGCCGCCACCGCCACCCCCCGCAAAACAGTCGTTGTCTGACCCATTGCTACTATATCTCACTGGCGAATCCCGGGTGAGTTATTCCAAAACAATTAAAATTGAAAGAGATAATTATTACAAAAACTCGCTTCAAGTTTAGAGTAATGAAAATAAGCCCTCGTGTATTTTACAATTCTATCCCTCGATAATTTTTTATTTTTTTTTTATTTTTTTGCAGTTTACCCTAAATTAAAATATTAGCCAAACAGATCGCCAAATTAAATAGATAATTAATGGTGATATTGCATAGGTGCAGCCAATGGATGCGGATGCTTATAGAAGGATGGAGAATATGTTTCAGCAATGCCAAACCTCTGGATCTGGATCTGGATCTGGTTAAAAAAATTGACTATAGGAATATGGTCAAGTTATCTTGCTCAACTTTTATATTTGAAATCTAGTTAGTCTGAAAAACACTCTCCTATGTATTAACATAGCGAGAACTTTGTTATGTGTTTGTTATGTTTTGTTATGTTTTTCCTATGTTTTGGTGTGTTTTGTTTTATTTTGTTGTGTGTTTCTTTCAAGTTGTAAGGCAGCGTTGAGCAATGAAATAAAAGTTTCCCTTTATTATTTCGAGTGGCAATTATATTAATACTTGGGTGTGGCTAGAAGATCAATCCATTAAAAATGTGCATGTATATACGTAAGAAAATCCAAGTATTTTCTTAAAAAGATCAAAATGTAAGTAAGTACTAAGAAAATCGCAAAATGTATGTAATTTACATTGATGTATGCTAGTTAAATCGTTGTAGTAAAATATTTATGAGAGTACTGTGTCGGTAAATTTCAATTTTCTTAATGAGTTGGTGGTGTATTTTTTTTTTTTTTTTTTTGCCTTTATTGTCTAGTTAATTGTATAATTTAGTAACAAAGTTAATTCTATTGGTAAACTGAAAGTTCTTTTTTTAACTATTGTACAAACAAGGAGGTGGAATGAATGACTTACAACACTAATTAATTAACACAAATTGGTTAACATGTTTAATACTTGTATATTAGATATTTGAACTTAAATCCAAAAACAATTTCTAATTTCGGTACGAGGTTACCCTTTTATGCATGAAGGACATCATCCTTTCGTCTTCTTTTCCTTTTGGTCTGTGGTTGCGATCATCATAGTACTCGAACAAGTTGTGCTATTTTAATGCTTCAAAGACTTTATGACAATTTGGATAACAATAAAAAACAAGATCAATTGCAGTGAAAAAATCATTTCCGATGGGAAATTACAAGTTTTCGTTAATGATCCTTGAATCTCTCTCCAAAACGAATTTCAACTTATATAACATTAATACGAAAGCTTAACAGCTTATTCTAGAGTGAAACGACATCATCATCCTCCGTCACAAAATGATACAGTTGGTTTTACACGTAATAAGAAATATTAAAAAATAAATTTATATAATTAAGCCATTAATTTTAGTACTTTCTCCGCAGATTAAGAAATAAGTAGTTTATATAGTTAAGTCATTAATTTAGTTAGTATTTTTAAATTATAACCTTCTTGAATTTATTAATATCAACTAATACTTATAAAAATCAGTTTTGGAATTAGTATATTTGTTATTGGAATAGTAAGATTTTACATTGTAATCATCAATTTTCAATTTACCATGTAGAAAACTAGTATTTCAATAATATTAATTAAGGGTATGTGTGGAAATGAAAATTTAATGATATGTTAAATATAGTAACTGAACTATCTTTGTGGGACGGACGCAAATAGAATACTATACTATCTTTGTGGGACGGGGGAGTAATATTTTTCAATTATACCCTTTTTGAATTTATTAATATCAATTAATAATTATAAAAATCAGTATTTGAATTAGTATATTTAAAATTTATTAATGTCAATTAATATTTATAAAAATCAGTGTTTGAATTAGTATATTTATCACTGGAATAGTAAGATTTTGCATTGTAATAATCAATTTTCAATTAATCATGAAAAATCCTAGTATTTCAAAAATATTAATTATGGTTGTGTGTGGAAATGAAAAATAAAAAACGAAAAATGAAAAATTAATGATATATTAAATATATGATAACTGGACTATTTATGGGATGAATGAAAATGGAATACTAGACTATATTTGTGTGACGAGCGGTATCATTTTAAACAATTTCACACATTAAGAAATCTTACAAAATTATTTATCCACCTTTATATAATATAGGGTATTAAATAAAATTTATATTCTCAACACTTAATTTAGATATATTAACAAATAATTTAGAAATAATAAGTAAGATAATCTAAGACATTTTAACTCAAAATATCTTGCTTTTAAAACGATAGTTATTTGGAAGGAAAAAAAAAACGACAATTATTATTTTGAGATAGATCGAGTATTTAATAGAAATTTGCGATGATCGCCTTAAATATCATCTTCAACGTTGTAGATCTCCCCAAGCTTAAAATTGTTGAGCTGAGAGAACTTATTATTCCATCGCCAGCTCAGCAGCTATTACTTCAAGAGAAGGGATTGGGATTTCAGTCGGATAACATTATAATTTCTGTTGGGAAACCAAATTCGTGCTCAGTGAAATTTGGAAGTATCCACTTTTTAATATATGTATAATATGGTGTGGATAATCACAAGAAACACCGCTAAAGAAATGCACTAGTATGTTATTTACTTTTATTTTTCAATTTATATAAATCAGGCCAAGATAAAGTTTTGAAACTCTTCACTTACAAATATTGTTTTTATAATAATGAGAAAATAACGAAGTTTTGAATAAATATTTAATATTGTTTTATTTTATTTCTCAATTTAAAGCGGTGCTCGGAAGGCTGGGTCACTGATATACATTATCCCTGCCATTCTGCATATAGGTATTGCTGCTGTCTGTAAAATTTATTTTTTATTTCCTTCTTTTGGTTTCCTTTATATGTATTTTATGTTTGTTTGTTGCCTATAGAAAAACATATCACAAGTGAATTATAACATCACTAGTGAACAAAAATACCATTCCCTAGACCATTTAACTTTTAATGCTTTAGAACAGTTTCTCTTTCTTCATTATTTACATAAATGTTTTTTAATTATCTGGGTATCATGAATGAGTGGTTTGAAAAGAATCTCACCTCGCAAGTTTCAACGATAAGCGCCGCCTTCAACAAACGAATAAATATAATTTTTTATAGAATGATTTATTTAGGACGGTAAAAATTCTACGTAAATTACCAAATGTAATAATATACTGTAAAATCCCAAAAGGTTAAAATAAAATGAATAATATGCAATAAATTATCTTTATGAATCCTCAACTAATTTTAAGCATGGATGGATACGATTTAATACAGTTTCGGATCCAAAATTTTAAAAGCGCGATTTAATTAGAAACAGTTTTAGAATTTTAACTAATGTTTATGTCAAAAACGAATCGATTTGATTTGATATATTTTTTTTAAAGAATAAAATAAAAACAAACCAAAATGAATGTATTACAAGATCTTAAAATCAATTGCGATCATAAAAAAAAAACTTCAACTTGCGGAGATAAATACAATTATATACAATATCGCAGATACCATCAGATACCATTAAATTTACTACCAATATATATCATAGCATCATACGCCGGTGGACGGGATAATGATACCAATATTGAATTTAACAGTATCTACTTGTGCATCGTGATATTACAAAAATAGTGATAAACGTAAAACAAATCGTGATATACAGAAGTTTTAATGATATATGTACCATCAAATTTACCCACTATAATATGTATCACAGCATCATATACACCGGTGAACATCACGGAATAATGATAGCAATATCGAATTTAAGGTATGTACTTGCACTTACACATAAGGCATCTCATACACAGGTGAACAGTAATAATGATAGCCATATCGAATCCAAAATAGTAATTAACGTGAAACAAAATATATTGTCATATACAGAAGTAGTAGTTCGGCACATCAAACCGAATAATGATAGGAATTTAGTTGCAGATCTCGTACTTGCATAAATTCTAACCTCGCATAACACTCGAACCTCCGGATAAGATCTTCGAATGAGATCTACTGAATGAGAGAATCTAGTTTTGTGTCTTCTAACTCTCAATAATTTCTTGCCTTCGTATATGCTAACATATATATATATTTATTTCAACTCTATGGGAGTGTAGTGTATATTATGTATATATTATTATTTATAATTTCCAAAACTATTTATTTTGCCATAAAAACACAACATCGATCATCCAATAGCTTAGAATACTAGGATATAAGATGTCTAAAATATACTAAAACATACTAAAAAATAAAGTAAAAGTATACACTAAAAATATTCTAAAAGAAATACTCCATGTACAAAATAGACTAAAATATATTGGGATTTCTTTTTGTCCCCGATATATGCGGTTTTTTACACATTGCCCCCAAATTATTTTTTGTCTCACTTTCCTCCCTGGTATACAATAACTTTCAACGTTGCCCATAAACTTTATTTCTAGCGAAATATTCCTTCAAGATTTCGTCGTCGGACAACTGGGGGGCAAAATGCAAAAAAAATTCAGTTTAGAAGGTAAATTGCAAAAAGATTTAAAGTTTGGGGGGCAAATTAAATTAATATAAATATTAGATTTTTTATCTTAAAATTTTATATTTGAAAAAGATATAAAATTGTTATCTTACACACACACACAATTGTCAATACAATTCCAATTAAAAAAACTAGAAAAAAACCCCATAAATTTCCAATTAATACTTATAGTTTATTAAATATAAATGTTGTCAATACATATTTTATATTATTGTATATGAAACACATAACTAATTATTATGTAAATTATTAGGCTATATAATATAATAATGTATTATTATGTATTATGATTGAACAAAATAAAACAAAGGTGCATTTCGTATATGCATTATAATATTACGATACGAAAAATAAAATAAAAATTCGATATTATTATTTGTATAAAAATGGTGATTAAATACTATATTAATCAAAAGTACATTATCACCATAACATAGAGAAAAAGTGTAAAAATGGCTTTAATTTTTGCGTCCAAGTGCAATTATATTTATTTATAAGATAATTCTTCTAATAATATCTTTTTAACTATATTACTAATTACTATGGTATTAATTTACGATTATATAGGGGTGAGTTCAAATGGGAACCATGTCAATATATGCGAACCTGTGAACTATTGCTTTTATTATAAAATCACAGTGCTTTATGGATATTTTAGTTATATACACCAACAGTGCTTTTATTGTACAATCTTAATGTTTTTAATCAAACAAGGAAATACAAAAAAAAATCTGATTCATCCATTTAATTAGATTTACGGCCCATAATTGGCCCTATGTTTACATATAAGGACATGATTCTCATTTGAACCTAATCCTATATATAGGGGTGAGTTCAAATGGGAACCATGTCCACTACAAAAAAAATCAAAATTTTCGAGGGATTTTTCCCTCGGAAATAAGCAAAAATCCCTCGGTTTTGGTTAAACCGAGGAAAATTCCGAGGGAAAAATTCCCTCGAAAAAACCCTCCTCGGAAATCGGTTTCGAGGGAAATAAATCCCTCGAAATTACAAAACCGAGGGAATTCCGAGGGATATTTTCCCTCGAAAACATTACCGGACAATCCCTCGGAAATCCGAGGGAAATCCGAGGGAACATTTCCCTCGAAATTTTTCAATTTCCGAGGGAATGGAATTCCCTCGGAAATCCGAGGGATTTTATTCCCTCGGAAATTGAAAAATTCCAAGGGAAAATATTTCCCTCGGATTTCCGAGGGAGTCCCATTCCCTCGGATTTTTCAAAATTACGAGGGAACTTTCCCTCGGTATTTTTAATTTTTTAATTTTTTTTTATTAATTTTTAATTTTTTGTTTTAATTTTAATTCTTGTTTAATTATTAAAATTCCCAAAAAATTGAAAAAAGCAATTAAAGAAAAGTCAAAGAAATAAATCAATTATAATAAAAAAAAAATATTTGAAAATTTATGAATTACATGCGTTCAATCGAAACAGTAACAAAGTTTATTACATAAATAAAAGTGTTCTATGGATGGGGAGGGGGAAACTGCTGCTGCTGCTGATAGGGAGCGAGGAACTGCTGCTGGAAACGAGCGTACATCTCAGCCATCTGGGCGTTCGTCCGCGCCTGAAATTCCTCCTGCTGCCGGCGCTCCTCCGCACGCTGTCGCCTTTCCTCGGCTGCCTGCTGCTGCAACGCCTCAAGCTGCG
>BMAC01000025.1:656069-669784 GCA_014905375.1 Phtheirospermum japonicum | reverse complement strand
ATATTATTTTAATTTGTCATCCAAATTATAAGATTTTTGCGCTTTTCCCCCCAAAGTTTAAGATTTTTTGCACATTACCCTCCAAGCTATAAGATTCTTGCACTTGCACCCCAACTGCCCATCGATGGAATTTAAAGGAGTATTCCACCAAAAATAAAGTTTAGGGAAAAACGTCAAAAATTATTGTACATCAGGGGGGAAAAGTGAAACCAAAAATATTTTGGGGGGTAATGTTTAAAAAATCACAGACATTGGGGGTCAAAGAGAAATTTTTCAAATATATTTCATCCTTTTTTTGTTTCTATTTTGAGTGTCCCAAAATATAGGCTTATTATTATATTTATATTTAGGAAAAAATTAAGGGACTATTTTGACTAGTATTTGTTGAAATTCTAAATTTTAGTATTTAGAATTCTATAATATTGAAATTTTTGAATAGTAAAAATTCTTGTTTATTAACACAACAAAACAACTGGGATATGCTGATGGGCAACAAGCTGTCAGCATTATACTGACGGATTACTGAAGGGGCACTATGCTGACGGGCATAGGTGTTGACGACCTATGCCCGTCAGCATTATTAAAAAAAAATACTGACGGGCAACAAGCCGTCATCAATTTAATTAAAATATAAGTTATAATATTATAATTATAATACATTAAAATAATATTATATATTTAAAATTTAATTATTTATTTATAAAAAGAAATATATAATTATATTAATTATTTATAAATATAATATAGCATACATAATTAATTAATTATAAATTTAATTTAATTACAACATACATTTATTTATATAATTTTTATATATTTATAAATAATATTATATATTTATAATAATTATATATCATTATTTATATATAATATATATTTATCAATAATATATGTTTATAATTAATAATATATATTTAGAATAATATATATTTATAATTATTTATATATAATTCTTTATAATATATATATATATATTTACAATATCATTATTCATAAATAAAGTCTACATTTATAAATATAATATAATTATTATATATTTATAAATAATATTATATATTCATAATAATTATATATCATTATTTATATATAATATATATTTATAAACAATATATTTATCAATAATATACAAATAATAATATATATGTAATTAATAATTAATATTTTGAATGAGATATATTATTTAAAATTATTTATAAATATATTATATATATATATATATATATATATATATATATATATATATATATATTTATATATATATATAATTATATTTATATATATATTTATAAATAATATATATTTATAATAATATATATATCATTATTCATAAATATATTATACATTTATAAATATAATACAATTAATTATAATTATAATTTATAACTTAAATATACATATCTAATATATATAAAAAATATATAAACTCTCGATGGTAACACCACTACTCTATTTACAAGAGGTCGTGGGTTCGAATCTCACCCATGACATATGTGTGATTTAAATTGACGCGGGTTGGATTGGGTTGTGGGTCGGACAGGGGGTGGTTGGGTTCTAAGTCGGGCTGGGCTAGGCCTGCCCAATTATTATTTTTTATGATATTTTGTAAATGATGGCGGGCCTGACCCATCAGTATTTATAAAATATTATAAAAAATACTGACGGGTGGAATTGCTGACGAGCGCAACCTGTCAGCAGCCAATTTGCTGATGGGTCGTACCCGTTAGGGAAAAATTATTTTTTTGGTCCATTATGTTATCCACTTTCCAATTTAGGACCAAGATATTATCCACTATCAAAACACATACACGAAGTTGGCAAAATCATCAAAAAAAGGTACAAAACTATCCAATCCGGGCTTGATGGCTGACGTGGCAGGATCCAATATTTACTTATCAATTTTTATTAATTTAAATGCAGAAAATAAAAAATTATACCTAAACTACCAAATATACCCCCTTAATTTCTTATCCTTTCTTCCTTCCCCCAAATTAAGAAATTCAGAAATCGGACACCTTGAGATCCCCATTCTCGTCGACCAGCAGATTCTCCGGCTTTGATTCAACAACCGGGATGTTGCTATCCGACTGCAACAACGGTGCGATAGTGGACTCCGGCACCACCTTCACCTTCCTCGAGAAACAAGTGTTTGAATTGGTCGCGCGAGAATTCGGGAAGCAAGTTTGGAGTAATTACAGTAGAGCTCTAGAGGTTGAAAACCAGTCCAGATTAAGGTCGTGTTTTAATGTTTCCGGTGAAAATTTAATATCTTTACCGCAGTTAACTTTTCATTTTAAAGGAGGGTCGAAAATGATTTTGCCGTTGGCAGATTATTATTCGTTCTTGGATGATTCAGCTATCTACATGACTATATTGACCAATAATGGAACCGGAGGGAGGTCGGGCCGGGCCCTGCAATTATCTTGGGTAATTATTAGCAGCAGAATTTCTATATGGAGTATGATTTGGAAAATGACCGGCTTGGGTTCCACGAACAATTATGCAAATGAGATTAAGAAATTGAGGTTTTATAGTTTGAGTTTTTAATTTTTTTTCATAATATTTTGTCACAATTCTTGGAAAATAAGTGCTGATAACGAATGACTTTTAGGTACGATTGTTTTTCTATGTTATTTCTGAATTTAGGGGGAGGAAGAAATGATAAGAAATTAAGGGGTATATTTGGTAGTTTAGGTATAATTTCTGATTTTCTGCATTTAAATTAAATAAAAATTGATAAGTAAATATTGGATCCTGCCACGTCAGCCATCAAGCCCGGATTGGATAATTTTGTACTTTTTTTGATGATTTTGCCAATTTCGTGTATGTGTTTTGATAGTGGACAATATCTTGGTCCTAAATTAGAAAGTTAACAACATAATGGACCAAAAAAGCAACTTTCCCTACCCGTTAGCATTCAATTTGCTGACGGAAATAATATTTTTTTTTTTATGTGTATAGGATTTAGAATTTTATTGTAGATGTCAAACCACGTCTTAAAAGTGAATGATAATGTATAATTATATTGTATTTGATGTCAAATTATGTCTGAAAAGTGGATGATTGTGTATTATAATATTGTATTTGGTAATATTTAATTATTTAGTTGTAAGATATTGTTGTTTGAGTATTTGATTTTTAGTTTTAGAATAAACGAGTATTCGGTATTTCGAATCTCGAATCCAGGATTCGGAGTCCTACCCCAAACAGGCCCTAAATGTGATGGTCGCACAGGTCTTTTACTATGTGAAGGAGCCCCAAACCCGCCCCAACTGGATCGCATACAAAATGATGGGAAAAACTTGACACTCAAAATCCATTATTTTCCAGCATTTCCTTCTCCTTCATTCTCTTCGTCAGCTGTAGCTTAGAACGTGAAATCAAGGCCAAAATCTTAGCCAGACGCCCACACCACCACCACACAAATTCTCAATGTCTGCACTCCTCCTCGACATCTATCTCATTTTTACATTTCTCTTTTTCGGTTTATGAGACCACCGTGAAAAATTAACTCAGGTGAAAAATTGGTGATCGAAATTTCGTGATTCCACCATCCGTCGTCGTTTGGATGAAAGGTACGTTGTCTAAATCCTAGTCTATTATCGAATTTATTTTGTGTTGATTGACTTTAGACTTAGGGGCTATTTAAAAGGGTCTGTGTCAACGTTTATAAAGGTGGCTAAGATGATGATATTTTAAGTTTTTAGATATGATTCAAAAGGTTTATTAGAAATTGGATGGGAAGTCATTCAGAATTTAAGAATGTCCTTTTTTGTGCAAATATAATGTTTAATTCTCTGGTACATGACTGTTATTATTATATTTTGTAAAAATCATGAATTCGTTCCACTTATTTCTATTTGTAAAAATGTTGGGGACGATGAAGATGCAAGTATTATGTTTCATTGTGTGAACATAAAGCAAATTGGAGCCATAGAGGTATGAAATTTTGCTAGTTTCTTTCCGATCAATTTATTGGTTAATGATAAAACTATCATATCATTCTACAAATAGAATACCATACTTTATTGTTTTTCGTGGAATCTGAATGAGCATGATTTAATGGCTTTTAGACGGCTAAAATGTAGAGCTCGTCTATTAACTTTATGAATTTGGCAAAAATGGTCCACTGAATACACGTGTGTCAAAGTTATTTCACAATTAAAAATTTGTCACACATTTCGTCCAATTTCTAGGATTTTAACGGAAAGACCACCTGTCAAAATTTAAGGGATGACTAATTTAGTCCACCAGTTAAATTCTTGTCGCATATTTAGTTGAAAATTTGTGCTCACATGCGCGTCACGTGTAGTTTCCTGCCAAAAATTCCAAGTTTTGCGTGAAAATTGGACTAAATGTGCGATAAAAATTTAATTGGTGGACTAAATACCACTTTTGTATCTAATAGACCATTTTTACAAAGTTCAGAAAGTTAAGGGATTAATTTACATTTTACCCGCTTTTAGACTATATCTAAAATAAAGAATTGAGCTTTGTACCGTGTTTTTTGCTTTGGCCTTCTGAAGTTAATAATAAGTTGCTTGTACCATGTTATTTATTATTTATCATTGTGTAAATTATATATATTGTTTACATATTGTTGTTTGAGTAGATTTAAGGCTACTGTAATTTTTTGAGGCTTCAATCAATAAAAGTTGAATTGAGGTTTAATCTGGATCATAGACTTTAAATTTAGATTAAACTAAGGATGGTGTTAATGTTGTTCGATTCAGAATAAATTGAGGGCACATGCTGATCATGAAGCTCTCCATTCTAGAGCCGTTTCAGGGCTCTATTGTTGAGAGTGATAGTGTCAAAGCATTTCTTAAGGCTATTGAGCAGTACTCTGCCAAGAATGAAAATCAAAGGCGAGTAGCCTTTTGGCAAAACTCATTTCTACCATGGGTGTCATGCCAAAATAAGTGATGCAGTTGAGAGTTGTGGTCGCTTTTTTACTCGGTTGGGTTATCGAAGAAGATGTTGGATTTTATTTTCAATAAACTTAAAGTAGTGTATAATGTAGTAATTCTTTTCTTTCTTATTCACGTTTATGGACACACGGATCTCATTTTTATAAAATAATAATTTATTTCTAATATTTATTTTTGTTTCAAGGGTAAGGAATCTAGTTTAACTCCAAAAAAGCTCTAAATCGGAAAATATAAAGTGAGACACTTGTCAATTTATGGCACGTAGTGGTTTGTTTCTTGACTTTGAGAACAAGAAGAACGAGGATCTGGAGAAGGAAGCTGGTATATTGCAGAATTAAGAAGAAGTTTTAGCTATAAAGATGGATATGATCAAAATATAAGGGTGCTAATATGTAGAATATATATATATATATCAAAATATAAGGGTGTCATTATGTAGAATATATATATATATATACATAAAAAGGCGGATCTATATTGGGGCATGGGTGGCATAGGCTCCACCAAAACTTTTACTTTTTTTAATTAACTATGTATTAGAAACTTAAACAATCATAATAAAGTGCTCCACCAAATACACACTCCGTGGAATGTAGCCTTATCCAAATTGAATGGGTAATTAGCCCAAAGAAGAGTAATGTAATTCTCAATTATCCAAGTCATGTTGTGGTATTGGCCCAAATCCAATTAAATAGAAAATGAAAAAAAATATGACTAGTAAAGAAAACAAACAAGACTGCTGAAAATAAAAAATAACGAAGAAAAACAACCCTTTAAATTTTGAAAACCTAATCTGAATTTCTTAGAATTAGAGAATTTAAAGTTATGTATGAAATAGTTTCCAATGATGCATTTGACTAAAGTGAAAATTTTGAACTCTCTCTTGTATTAAGTAATTGTGTCCCAATTCTCTAAGAATATTGTTGGGGGATTTGTTAGTCGGTGTAAAATGAAATAACTTTGGATTTTGAATTGTTCAAATAGTTGTGACTTAACTTGATTTGTGGGAGATTATTGTATTTTTTTTATCTTCAAATATTGTGATTTAATTGTCCCACGGAAGACGAGAATTTTGTGGTGGCACGCTACAATTGAAAATTTTTCATTATTTTCGAGTTCAAGTCTTCTAAGAGGTATTGATTTACAATTGCGAGAACTTGAAAATCGATTTTGTGAGGTAAGTAAAGATTACTAATTTTTATGTCTTGCTTTTATTGCCGCCAATGATTTTTTTAATTTAATTTACATAACAAAGTTAATTCTATCCATGTGAATTTTCAAGTGTTGATTTGTTGTTTTTTGAACAATTACTTGGTTACGTATCTAGAGAATGATTCATTTTAAATGTTAATATTGTAAGTCTATTGCAAAATATAAAAACTCAACGAGAATAATTTTTATAGTTTTTTATTTAATTACTATTTTAGATTGTGTACTTGTTGTGTAATGTGATTTCTTTATTATAATTTTAACAATTTTTTTTTATTTTTTCTCTATATTATATATAATTGCGTTGTTTACATCGGTGACTCAGTGCCCCACCAAAAGAAATTTTCAGTATCTGCCTCTGTATATATACTAATTTAACACCCGTGTGTTACACATGATTTATCAAAACACGAATATAAAAAACATTTATAACTATTATAGAGTTTCTAAATTTAAAAGAAAAATCAAAAGATATCGTATTCTTACCTTATGTCTTCTATAAATGGCTAGTTACTATTTATTAACTATTATTTTTTATTTTAATGTTTACATTAAACTTGTTAATAATTTCATATTTACATACGTAAATAAATTCAAACCCTGTTACGTGCTCAACCTGTGTCTAGTTTCTATTAATTAATTAATTTGCTCAACCTGTGTCTAGTTTCTATTAATTAATTAATTAATTAATAAGTATTTTTATATTTTAATATTTTAATTAAATTCTATAATAGTTCTTAGTTACATACTTAGAGAAATTCAAAAAAAAATCATATTTTAACCCCGTGTCGTATTGTACTGGTGTCTATTTAATATATATAAATTATTATTATACAAATTTATATTATTATATTTAGATTAGATTCGTTAATAATATTTAATTACATACTTAGATAATAGCACGTAACTTGTAATTTAATTATATTATATATTTTAATTCCGATGAATAAAAATATTTTAAATTTTATTCTAAATACAACACATTTAGATTATTAATAAATAACTAATTTTCTTTTATAATTAATATTATCTTATAAGTAATTTGTCTTTTAATTAAGATAAATAATTTAGATTTTTTTTCTAATTATATATGACTTCTTATATATTTATATTAGAAAAACCAAAGAAGATATTGAATTAGACAAAATATAATCAAAGAAAAATATTAAATTAGGAAAATATAAAAAAATATATATTAAGTTAGAAAAAAATACAATAAAAGGAAATATAATAAATTTGGTGGATATTAGAATTCATATATTTAGTAAGTCTCCAAACCTCCAAAATTCGCCAAGTAAGCATGCGAACCACCAGAAAATTACACATCAGCCTGAAGCTTCTTAATCAGACACGTAGGATATATATATATATATATATATATATATATATATATATATATATATATATATATATATATATATATATATATATATATATATTATGATAATGTAAGTAGTAGGATTAAATTGTACAAATGAAAACATGTTATTAACATGGTCATGTAAGTAGTTGAGTTAGATTGTGACTTAAAACATGGTGACAAAATGGACTTGGATGATAGGTTTCATTTTTATGAACTTTTTTTAATGCATGAATACCATCACTTTTGCACTAAATAATTTCACTTTTTAACTAAAAAGTGTTGCTTTTAATACATATTATCTTGATCAAGAATTTAGCTCATATGTGTCATTTTTCTCAATTAAGTTGTCACTTTTTTAATAATAAAAATGTCAATTTTAAAATAAATTGTAACCAAGCGTCACCCATTGGTTCCATTTTACTTAACATATAACAGTGTCGCTTTTTGAAATTAATACTATTACTTTTGCACTAAAAAGTACCACTTTTCCACATCATATCATAAGCAAATATTTAACTCATATATGTCATTTTTCTAATTAAAACTGTCACTCTTAAACTAAAAAATATCAATTTTAGAACATATTGTATTGTAATCAATCGTTTTACTTAAAAAAATAAGGGAAAAATCCCATATAAACCATTAGTGAAATATTTTTTCCCAAATAGGCCACTGAAATCTCAACTTCTCATTTAATCCAAAAATTATACAAGAGTACTAAATTACCCTTTATAAATATTTTAATTTGTTCTTCGAAATTCAGAACTACTCGTGTAAAATTCAGAACTACTTATGTACTATCAGAAATATTCGTGTAAATTCAGAACTACTCGTGTAAAATTCAGAACTACTTATGTACTATCAGAAATACTCGTGTAAAATTCAAAACTACTCGTGTAAATTGACGAACTACTCGTGTAAAATTCAAAACTACTCGTGTAAATTGACGAACTACTCGTGTAAAATTCAAAACTACTCGTGTAAATTGACGAACTACTCATGTAAATTCAGAACTACTCGTGTAAAAATCAGAATTACTCATGTAAATTCAAAACTACTCGTGTAAAAATCAGAATTACTCATGTAAATTCAGAACTACTCGTGTAAATTTCAGAACTACTCATATAAATTTCAAAACTATTCTTCAAAAACTCAGAACTATTCGTGTAAATCTCAAACCTACTCGAAAAATTCAGAACTACTCGATTAAATTTTAAAACTATATCATGTAATTGATCGGTCAAGTTTCAAACTACATAGAAAATAATCATACTACACTGAGAAATTTTATACTACATTAAGAAATTTCATAAGATACACTTTCATCTACTCCAACTTTAACATTAATGGTCTACCTAACCCAAACTACATAGAATGCATTTTCAAATCTAAACTACTAATTCAAATCCAGAATACATAACACAGAATCCCAAACTACTTAACAATTTGTAATTATAAAATGGCAGAGTAGTTTTTAATGATCCAAACTACTTATACAAAACTACTTATCTAAACTACTTATACAAAATAATTATATCACGAGTTGGGCGAATCTAGCGTCCCCGCCGTGCAGCGAAACCACGGTGCGCCGAGCTACTCTCCAATTTCAGCCACCCACAACCCTCTTTTTCAGCCGCCAACGAAGGAAAACCGGCAAAACCCAAACAGCCACAAAAGTTCCGGCCAAACCACCACAGACGCCATCTCCAATTTCAGCCACCCACAACCATCGTTTTCAGCCGCCAACGAAGGAAAACCGGCAAAACACAAACAGCCACAAAAGTTCCGGCCAAACCACCACAGACGCCATCTCCAATTTCAGCCACCCACAACCATCGTTTTCAGCCGCCAACGAAGGAAAACTGGCAAAACACAAACAGCCACAAAAGTTCCGGCCAAACCACCACAGACGCCATCTCCGCCATTCCCGACTGCGGATATCGAAGAACCATCAAACACGAACCTTCAGTCGAACCTTAACAACCACCATTCTTAACCGCTGAGGAACAAGACGGCGAACCCGAAATCCATCCGCTGCCGCCGTTTTCCAGCCGCCAGCTGTGTCGCCAGAAGAGATGTTGTTCGCAGTCTTAGGGAAGAAAAACGCCGCCGTTGCAGACGCCCCATTACAAAATCTTTCCCGGCCGTCGCCATCCAAACGCCGTTCGCCGCCTCATAACTCAGATCCGTCCGCCGCCGTCTCATAACTCAGATCCATCCAAATTGCATAAATTGCCACAAAAGTTCCGGCGCTTGTGGTGTGTGGGCGTGAGATGGCAGGCGAGGATAAGAAATCTAGGTTAAATAAGATTTATAATTTAATATGTGTGGTGGAGTATTTTTGACATTTTATATTATAATTTTGATTTAATGGGAAGATTTTGGGTTAAATGGGAAGGAATAATGTTAAAGGATTATTTGAGAATTGAGTATGATCTAAGTATATTATATGAGAATTATCCCTAAAAATAATTATGTCACATTTTCAATTAATACTACCACTTTTGCGCTAAATTTTGTGATATTTACTTATTTTATATATTATATTGAACCATATTACATAAAATATATTTATATCACTTTTCAATTAATATTGTAACATTTTATACTTAAAGTTTTAACTTTTGTACTAACACCTATCACTTTTAGTTATTATATTATAATGCACCACTTAACACAAATATAATTAGGAAAAAAAACCTTTTGCTCCCCAAACTATTTCGATTTTTACAGTTTACCATGCAAACTTTTTTGGGGACAAACTGTCATCTGAACTTTGTGCGAATTGCAAGTTACCCCCTCAAACCCGAAATTGAGTGGTTTTGTACACAACACCTGGTTTGACGGAACTTATCCCGCCCGTGATTGGAGGTATAATGACAATCGACATTATTAATCCGCAAGAAAAGTAGGCAAATACACAATCAACAATGAACTAAATATCCATTCACATACTCTTGGACTTACAGAGAACATCTCATACACTCAACAATCAGCCAACGTTGCTGTCACACCATTAATTTCACAAAAACACTCAAATGTCATTCCATAAACAACAAATACACAAAAGCCATATCATTTCGGCAATAATTATTCAACCACTAAATCACCCAACACTAATCAAGTTCTCAAGATGGGGCGTTTGTAAAATTTTAAGGGAGTATGTATACATGCTCTAAAATAGAAATGGTGAAAAGAATAGAAAGTTAGAGTTCTTACTTTCACCAGGACTCATTTTTCCTTGTATTCCTTGGATATTAATGCTCATACCTATTCTAGTCGTTTCTTTCATATTACTCAGTAGTCACAAATAAGTATCCATTCTAGTTAACTTAATTAACTCCCATAAATATGTAATCAATGAGCTAGTTACTATCTCTAATCAATTAACTTTAACCCGATCTTATTGATTAGATTTTTACAAACTTCCATCTCTTTCAAATAAAATCAATTAAAAATAAACTAACTATTGACATGTTGTAAGTGATAGCTGGTACCAGTTATTTAATTAACAAATATTTATAATTAATATTTCAAATTCAAAAATCAAGATTAAAAATTAAATATTTTGACTAATATACCTTGAGTAATTCTCAGTTGAAATATGTCTAGAACAATGTTTAATTAGAATAAATTAATTAGAATGTTATTTAATCCTAAATAGAGTTTTACTTTTTTGTAGCTAAATTTATTACTATTCCACAATCGATGTAGTTTTAAGTTTTTTACATAAATTAAATACAGTTATCAAAATTCGTCTCTTTCATACGTTGTATGAGACCTTTGGGGGTAAAATAGAAAATAAATATTATAAAAAACTTATTCATTCTCCTAAAACATCATACATTATCAACTAATGGAGACATTTGCAAATCTCAATATTCTTGCCTTGAATGTTAGCAAAGTTATAGTAGAAATATATTTGTTTATTTGAATTTATTCTTAAATGGTAATATATATTAGTATGGAGATATCTAATGAAGACTTATTTATTAAAATCAGAATCGATCTTAATATATGCATCTCAACAAAAGAGTAAAAACATATTTTGTATCAGAAAATAAATGACCACGAAAAAATGAAAAAAAATTAAGAAACAATCAACGTTGAATGATTAATAAGAAAGATAATACTTTAAAAAAGACTGGTAGTAATATTTTGGCTTTCGAAGTTGAAATCAAAAGATGAAGTTGAAAGCTGGAGAAGAAGCGAAAAAAAAAAAAAAAAGAGTTGCTGGTGAGAGGAGAGACTAAACCTAAATGAAAAAGAAAAATAACATAATAGTAAAAAAAAATGTTATTTTATACTAAGAAAAATTTACCAAAGAAGAAGTTTTTTTAGAGAAATGATGTGAGTATGACACATCAGATTTGCAATACACCAACATTTGACACATATATTTTGAATAATTGTGGTGTTGACACAAAAGTTAGGTGTCAATAGAATTAATAATATGGGTTAATATCTAATCTTAACAAATTGTGTACTCCTTTTGTTGCCCTAATTAAAATATACTAATAGTGTCTAATTAAAAACAAAGTTAATTCCGAGACATATTGTGAAAACATGAATTATGAAAGTAAACAACTTATTTCTTATTAATCTTATAATAAATATTGTGTATATAATAAGTAATATGGATTGGTCGCATTATCTTATTGAAATATGTTCTCCCTCTATACTCACTTTCCAAAAATTCGCAGTCGAATGATTATCGTTAATTAGCTACACACGCTATTTAACAATTGGCAAATATTTGGGTGAGACCGGTCTCACACTATGAGACCACTTTTTACCACTCATGTAAAATGACCCGTGCCCAACCCGTTGCCCACCCGCAAACCACCCACTCGCCCCATCTAACGCAATTATTAAAAAAAAAAGAAGAAGAAGGAAAATAACGAGCAATTAACGTCGACTTCAACCCTTTTCTCACCCATACACATGGAGATCCATTGCGGCTCCCAACCACCGTTGGCCGATGTTCCTCGCCATCAAAATACCGATTACATAAAGACTTTCGATTGTTGCTACAAATATTTGGATTTGAGCATCTACGTCGTCTTCGATTTTTCGAAGTAAGATCCCAAAATTCAAGTTTCTATCATATTTAATTTTCAATTGTTTTTTTTTTAATTTTTGTTTCTAGTTTCTGATTTGTTTATTGAGTACAAATTTTCGTATTATGATTTTTCTTCAGCGATTAATCGTGATTCTGTGGAGATGAACGATGAGAACTAATCACTGCAAAATCGCTTCAATACAGAGGCACCCGCAAGGTGTTTGATAAAACGCCTGAATGAAATTTCCTCCAATTCTGATTTTCGGAGATGCCTTCAATTGTCGGTCGCCCATAAGGTATTTGATAAAACAATGCTTTGCGGTTATCATGGCTATGGTGGGTTGGTTTTGGGATGGGTTTCGGATGATGGTGGCGATGGTTCATCCAGAAATGGGTTTGGTGGCTGCGATTGTGACTGGTTTAGAAATGACTGAAGGTGGTGGGCTTTTTGAAAAGTCAGCCCATGGAATGGGATGGGATTATAAGGCGGCGTTGTTCCGGGCCATGGATTGGTTGCAATGTGGCTGCGGTTTTAAATTGGGAGTCGATGTTGGTTTTGGGTGACTGGAAATGGCGTTGGTTTCATTCAGGTTTTGTTTTGATGGAATGGACGGTGGTGTGGCTTGAATCGATGGCTGACAGCGATTCATCGACAGCTTCAATTGATCTGCACGGCATATCTCGATTCGTCGGCAGCTTCAATTGATTTCGTGTTTGGGTATAATCAGTGGGCTTTATAGTAAATAGATTAATGTCGTTAATATATGTTGCAGCTTCTTGTGATATTATTTTGCTTATTCCAGTTTTTTATTTCTCATTTCGAAAGAATAATAAATTTTTGGTTTCGGTTGGTTTCGGGCCGTGAGCTCAGATGTTTGATGAAGACAAATGGTGGTGGCTCCCATGATTGATTGGGTTGTGAGTCGAGCGGTAGTGGTGACTGGAAATTGGGCGGCCGGTCGAATCTCGGCCCTGATCAGTATGTCGGTTACGCGGGCTGAGGTCACGACAAGGGGGACACAAGCCGTGAACATGTTTTTATGTAACAGATGTGTCGGGTCATCCGGTTAGAAGTGAGACGATCTAGGTAGTTTGTGTCGATAAACCCGTCGCTTATGAAGAATATGACGCTCCTGTATTTCAAGGACTTAAC
>BMAC01000025.1:624742-643690 GCA_014905375.1 Phtheirospermum japonicum | reverse complement strand
CCCTCTGTTTACGTCAATCAGTGTACGAGAAGTGGACATAAATGGTCGACCAAGCAAAATAGTATGCTCAGTGCCCTCTTTCGGAACCTCGCCGACATCAAGTATGACGAAATCGACTGGAATCACAAGCTCGCCAACTTGAACTAGAACATCCTCGACTATGCCAAGCGGTTGTAGGATGACCTTGTCCGTGATGGGGGAAACAGTCACATTCTCGCTGAAAGATATCCACAACACTCCTTCGCCATACATGAATGAAGATTTCTCGTTTGTGGACCCGATTGCCTCTTGTGTTCACGAGCTAAAGGGGATCACCGTGCTAGATGAGTTAAGCGTCGAGGACGACACGGAGTTTTTGAACAGGGTGGCCAAGATATTAGAGATAGACTTAAATGAGATCGACGAAGACCATAAAGAGATGGACGATTTTGATGAAGAATTGTGTGAAATAGCCACTGCGCCCGAGCTTGGTCCAAAGATGGAATTAAAGCCACTACCGAGCCACTTGAATTATGTTTTCCTTGAGCCCAACGAAACGAAACCGGTCATCATTTACTCAGCCTTGTCGGAGCAAGAGGAGAAAGAATTAGTTGCGGTGTTAAGCAACCAAAGGGAGAGATAGTGCCAACCCGTCTAACTACCGGATGGCGTATGTGCATCAATTATAGGAAGTTGAATACGGCCACTCGGAAGGATCATTTTTCTCTACTGTTCATCGATCAACTCCTGGACAAACTTGCGGGACACGAATTTTACTGCTTTTTGGATGGCCTATCGGGATACTACCAAGTGTCCATCGCTCCGGAAGATCAGAGCAAGACGACGTTCACATGCCCCTTTGGCACATTCGCTTTTTGAAGGATGCCCTTTGGCCTATGCAACGCACCAGCGACTTTTCAAAGGTGCATGCTCTCAATTTTCAGTGATTTTATTGATGATTTTCTTGAGGTTTTTATGGATGATTTTTCGATTTTTGGGTCATCTTTTGATTATTGTTTGCATAATTTGTCAAGAGTTCTAGAACGATGCATTGAGAAAAATCTAACTTTGAGTTGGGAGAAATCCCATTTTATGGTGAAAAGTGGCACTGTTCTAGGCCATGTTGTTTCTGAGAAAGGGATGGAGGTTGATAAGGCAAAAATTGATGTAATTGAAACTCTCCCTCCGCCTCGAGATGTTAAGGGGATTAGGAGTTTTCTTGGTCATGCAGGCTTTTATAGACGGTTTATCAAAATTTTTTCAAAAATAAGTCGTCCACTTTGCAAACTCTTGACYTTAGATACTCCTTTCATTTTTARTGAAGAATGTTTGAATGCATTTAATGAGTTAAAAGCGAGTCTTACGTCTGCCCCTGTGGTTGTTGCTCCCGACTGGACCCTACCCTTTGAAATTATGTGTGATGCTTCTAATGAGGCGGTGGGGTCTGTTTTGGGACAACGTGTGGAAAATTGCTTAGAGTTATTTATTATGCGAGTTATATGCTAAACGATGCTCAACGTAATTATACCACAACTGAAAAAGAGCTATTGGCGGTCGTGTTTTCGCTTGACAAATTTAGACCGTATATAGTTGGAGCTAAGGTAATTGTACATACTGATCATGCGGCCTTACGACATTTGTTTTCGAAACCGCAAAGTAAGCCACGTCTTATTAGGTGGATTTTGTTGCTACAAGAATTTGATGTAGAAATAAAAGATAGTCGAGGTTGTGAAAATGTTGTAGCGGATCACTTGTCTAGAATGGTAGTTGAGGAGAATGAGGGGGAGAAATTTATGATTAATGATCTTTTTCCTTATGAAAATGTTTTTAATCTTGAGCAATTAGTTACCCCTTGGTATGCTGATATTGTGAATTATCTTGTTTGCAAAATTGTACCTAACCATTTATCCTACCAAGAAAGGAAGAGATTTTTGAGTAAATGCAGGGACTACTTTTGGGATGACCCCGACGTTTTCAAACGCTGCAAGGATGGTCTAAATAGGAGGTGCATTCCGAACGACGAAATGGGGAGCATTCTCCAATTCTGCCATGACCTTGGAGGGCATTTGGAGCTCAAAAGACGGCGTTCAAAGTGTTACAAGCCGAATTCTATTGGCCGAGTTTATTTGCTGATGCGTTTGAATACTGCAAAACCTGTGACAACTGCCAACGGACCGGAAACATAGGTAAGCGAGACGAGATGCCCCAGGTACCCAACCAAGTGGTGTTGATTTTTGATGTTTGGGGGATAGACTTTATGGGACCCTTCCCTAAGAGTGGAGATTTTGAGTACATCCTTGTTGGTGCCGACTACGTGTCAAAATGGGTGGAAGCAATTCCTACTCGAAGAGCTAATGCAGAAGTTGTTCTCAAATTCCTCCAAGAAAATATTTTCAGTAGATTCGGGGTGCCGAAGTCGATAATAAGTGATGGAGGGAGCCATTTTTGTAACAAGGCTTTTGAAAAGTTGATGAAGAAGTATGGGGTTCGACACAAGGTAGCTACGCCCTACCACCCTCAAACGTCTGGCCAAGTCGAAACGAGCAACCGTCAGCTTAAAGCTATTTTTGAGAAAACAGTCGGGCCGAGTCGAAAGGATTGGGCAGTCAAACTTGTTGACGCACTGTGGGCATACCGAACAGCCTACAAGACAGTGCTTGGAATGAGCCCTTTTCGCCTAATCTATGGGAAGGCTTGCCATTTGCCCGTTGAGCTAGAGCATTGAGCTGGTTGGGCAATTAGGAAATTGAACATGAATTATGACGAGGCTGGCCAGTATAGGAAGTTGGAACTAACTGAACTTGAGGAGATAAGAAACGAGTCCTATGAAACTGCATGGAGGAAAAAGAAGATGACCAAAGTCTACCATGACCGGAAACTCGTCAACAAACATTTGGAGGTAGGTAAGTTAGCCCTAGTTTTTAACTCACGGTTTAAACTCTTTCCAGGGAAACTAAAATCAAAGTGGAGTGGACCGTTCGTGATAAAAGAAATCAACGAGTTTGGCGCTGTTACCCTTTACGATGAGAAGCGGAACTCAACATTTCAAGTTAATGGGCACCGAGTGAAATTGTACCGTGACGGAGAGTCAACAAATCAAGATCGCGAAGAATGGGCGGTGGGAGACCCACCTCCGCTGGCAATTTAATCACGGAACAATTGCGTCGAGCAAACGACGTTAAAAGATGCGCTTCTTGGGAGGCAACCCAAGCTACTGTATTTTCTTTAGTTTTAATTTTCTTTTTTATTTATTTTTTTTCTCTACTTTTTGTAAGTTTTGAACAGGATTTAGGTCGAGGATAAGTCCGAAATTCATTTTGAAGAGAGGAAAATCGCTAAAATCAACCTGCAGCCGCGTCGACCGACGCAGCGTCGACGCGGCGTTGACGCTCCCGGGCGCACGCGTCGACTGACGCGGCAATGACGCGGAAACGAAGCTGCCGGGCGCGCGCGTCGACCGACGCAGCGTCGACGCCACCTGTGCGCGTGAAAAATTTTGGTAAGTTTTAGCTGCGATTTTTGGGAGTTTTATTCTAATTAGGAGAGTGGATTTAAGGGATTTATTTGCACGAAATTTGTCAAGATTGGGGACAAGATTTTGTGTCTTAATGGAGTTCTAATTAGATAAGGAAACTAAATATCTTCTCCCTTATCTTTAATTGGAGTGAATTTAGGATTCCTATTTTTAAGGTCTTTTGACACCTTTATAAACCCAGCCCCCCCACTCTTAATTTCATTATTTTCAAGGCTTTTCATCTCTTCTCCCCCCCAAATTATTTTCGCTTCCAATCCCTTTTCCTTACCAAGAGGCCGATTCCAAGAAACACCAAGAACCACGAGAAGAGGTGGATGTTGAGGGAGGAACACATCAAGAAGGTGGGCCAGCTGCATGACGAGGTCGAGAAGGTGAACGATTTGGTCGGAAATTATCAGTTGGATGAGGTTCACTATACCCTCCAACTCGAAGCTTTTAAGCAGCAGTTGGGAAGGGAGGAGGCAATCAACGATGGGTTGAGGGACATGAACCTTCAACTAAGGACCACTATTCAGCGCTTGAGGGGGATTGAGCACAACCTCGCACAGCAAAGGGAGGGCCTTGACGAACGCACCTTGACCAAAAACGAGCTCCGTGATGCACTTCTCCTAGCTCGAGAGACGATTGCCACCTTGACTAAAAGCAACGATGAGATGGTTTGGGAAATGCTCAGTTTAGCGGGGTAGAACGATGTGAAGGACAAGCGGCTGAAGGAAGCGGAGGCCGAGATGAACGAGATAAAGGAGGCAGCAGCCGAGATAGCGATGGTGACTCAAGATAGCATACGTTTATTACAACGTAACCATACACTCCGTGGGGAGAAGGTTGCCCTCTTGCAGCGAATTGAGGAGTTGGAGGCCTACATCAAAGAGTTCAACGTGCAAACCAAAGCGAACGAGGGGAGTTTGGATTTTTGGAAGCGACGCTTGGATGAGGCTAGCGAGAAGATCGTCGCGTTAGAGCTTTTGGGCTCCACATTCCCTTAGAATCTTAGGGGCTTGCCATTATTTATCTATTTATGTTTTTCCATTATCGAGTCGTGGAATTGTCCTTCCACCTTATCCTGTTTCGTTTAGTTTCAATTTCGTTTAATTCGGTTGTCTACGTATTTTATTTTAGCAATAAATAAAATTTTATTTCTCGTATGCCTTGCTTTTTCATATTTCTTGCACCATGGACGTTTTTATTTTCTGAGATTGTGCAGTTGTCCATGGTTAATTATCACTTATAACAAGGGGTCAATCGCTGGAATATGGACGATAACATTTTTCGCCGCCCTGCTGTCGCGTCGACCGACACTAGCATCGATGCTTAGTCGACGCACTGCCGATTCGCGTCAGTCACGCCATGTCGATGCCTTGTTGACGCCGCCTGCGCTTCGCGATCGGGCTGCCCTGGGCGGACACTTCGATGGCCATTTCGTTCGATGATTTGCTAAGGAGCAGTGGCAACGATCTAATATATTTATTATTGCTGATTCTTATTTATTTTATTTTATTTTTGTTTTGCTTTGAGGACGACTCCATTCACGCGGTTCTGGGAACGTTAGTTGCCCAACTTCAATGAACAAGCCTCGACCAGTCATTTCAGGTACGTTCTCTTACCCTCCATTTGTTTGATTTGCTTTTCTTTATATTTATGGCAATCAGGGGGTTGCCGGTTTTTCGAGAGGGGGGGATGGTTGAGTATGATTAAAAACCGTGTGCATTTTACGTGTCTGTGTTGGCTATTTCCGCGCTAAATTGTGTTTGTATGGCATGCCTGTCGAAGTTAGCTATTTATGAATTGAAGTTTTTGTCTTTGAGCGTGCATAAGTGCATAATTCTTTTCAAATGATTATTTATATATTATAAAATGGTACTTGGACGCAATTGATTTCACAAAACTTTTAAAACAGCGTCAATTCAAACTTTTTCATGCAAAAAGCCAGTGAGTAGCCTGAGTATTTATCATCTTTGCAAGTACTTGATTGAGCTTTAATTTGAGATCTCTTTGAAATCGCTGTGTGTAGTTGACTTGGAAAATGAGGTTAAGGCACAAATAAAACCCTATTCCGGCCATATCCATATATATTAGCCACTATAAATTCCGAATGAGCCCCTCATAGCCAAATAATCCATGCCTATAGCCATGAGTGTTTTTGAGTCGACCCCTACAACCCATTAAAAGCGTGGGGTGGGATTTCGTAATTTTTATTGGTTATTAGTGTTTTGGAGTTTTTTTTATAAGGGATTTATGATTTTTTGTAATAAAGGATCGGCATCCTTCAAAAATAATAATAATAATAATAATAATAATAATAATAATAATAATAATAATAATAATAATAATAATAATAATAATAATAATAATAATAATAAAAGGAGGACCCCATAAAACAGAATTAGAGGGGGATAAGAAAAAAGAAAATAAGAAGGATGGTGAATTGTATTAGTCATTGCCTACGCGCTAATGAAGGATTGTGTTTATTATTTATTTTATGAAGCCTAATGTTTAGAAGGCATGAGTTATGTAAGAAACGTGTTATAAGCTTCAGTTTCGATTAAGTGGCTTGAGCTTCAAGTCGGTTTAGAGTTTCGAGTTGGGAAATAGCCTATGTTTAAARGCTACGTTATGAGTGTTTAGTGAGGTTTTTATCTTTGAACGAGGTGAAGCACATTGCTTCGTGATTAGATTAGGTTTGGTGAGTTATTGATCACGTTAGATCGTGAGTTAGCCACACAACTTATATATTCCATACCCGTCCAAAGAGCCTTACATTACAACCCAAAAAGACCTTTTCCGATTCTTTGTTCGATAACACACTTAATTTGCGATTGAGAAGAGATTGATTTTTGGTGCTTGTTTATTGTGCTTGTATTTGTATGAAATGAGCGTATACACGTCCTATGCAGCGATGCTCGAGTGCTTTTGAGCGTACACCCCTTTATATTTTCCTTTTGTGAGGATGCATGAATTCAAATTTGAGGCGACAATGTAATACGGGTGGAGCGTTTGAAGTTTCATTGCATGTACCTATACTTTCAAAATTATTTAAGTAGCATAGCACGACTCATTGCTTGAACTGATTTTCATTTCTTGCTATACTTTGAATTTATCATTTGTTCGAGGACGAACAAACCAATTAAGCGTGGGGTAGTTGATTAGCACATATTTGTCCTTATTTTTAGTAGGTTTATAACTTATTTTTCTTATTGTTTTTGGAATAAGTTGGGTAGTTTAAGCTCTATTTTGTATATTTGTACTCTCAGCTTATTTTACCGTATTTTGATCTAGATTGATGCAAATAAGTGATTATTTGTGGTTTTTCACTTTACAGCTAAGTAACCGGACGAGTTCGGCGCGTAATCGGATATTCACGAAATGAAGAACGAGCTTTCCGGTGAACGAGTAGCAAGCAGATAGGAAGAGACGGAGGAAGGCACGCAGCCGCGTCGACTGACGCAACCATCGACGCTCCGTCGACGCGAGTCATGACCTGCGTCGGTCGACGCTATGTCGACGTTACCTGCTGAAGCGTCGATGTCGACGCATCTATGTCGACGCAATGTCGACGCTACTTGCTGAAGCGTCGACGTCGACACATCTTTGTCGACGTAGCGTCGACGCTACTTGCTGAAGCGTCGATGTCGATACACACCGTCGACGCACCTGCTCAACCGACGCGCGCGCCAGGCAGCACCGACACCGAGTACCGGCACGCGTCAGTCGACGCACCGTCGACGCTCCATCGACGCGACGGCCCAGAATTGGGAAATTTAGGGTTTCTTATGCTCCAAGTCAAGAGAATCATATTTAAACCCTTCCAAGTCCGTCCCAAAACGATACCCCCGGCATATATACACTGAATTCTTGATCGTGAGGTTGGAGAACAACACTTTTCACATCCAGCCAACAACAAGTAATCAAGATTTGAGATTCGTGGATCGTCAAGCTTCAACTGTCCGTTCGCGATCCGTTCTTCGATCAAGATCATTCACCCCTCCGGAGTAGCTGGAGATTTTACTACGCTTTTTAGTTTAATAAGTAATCTAAACCTTTTATTCGCTTTCTTAGTTTAATTTATGCAATTAAGTAGTAGTTCTAATATTTGTTCTTGAGTTATTTGATGTTTCAACTCTTAGATACTTTTGGTATTGAATTCGTAATCTTAGTTTAATTAATACTTAATTATTATTCATGCTTGGATTAGTTATTTCGATTACTTTTCGTCTAGATAATTGCTGCTCTTATTGCTAGTTGATTTTTGTTCAAAATTCTTAGAATAATTACTCTAGGTTATAAATTGCTGAATTAGATTACTTAGTTTTAATTAGTGTTTATGCTTTTTAAATTCTTAGTTAATAAAAACAATCAAATTTCCCCCCCAATGTATGTGAATTTAAGTTGAACAAACTGTTTGAGAATTCCGATTGTATGTTCCTCGAGAGACGACTCGAGTCAAGTTGCCAAACTACGCGCGACCCCGTTCTCTTGCGGGCAAGCTATTGATCTTTGACAAATTTTCATAAATAGGCAACACAAAAGCTTGAATCACTCGCCGACCTGATCCTTGGACTGGCGACCTGATAGCTCGCCGACCTAATACTTGGACTGGCGAGCTGTTCTGTTTCTTGTCTTCTATCTCGCTGACCTGTTCCTTTGTCTGGCGAGCTGATCCTTTGTATTCTAGTGTTGTATGATTAACTTGATTTCCAACATGAAGCATGTTTGTTGGTTAGAGGAAGTAGAGTTGTGAAATAAAAATCCTATTTTTTCTAATGAAAACAAAAGCGCTATTTTATTCCCTTGACATATTTACAAAAAAAGAAGGATTTTTAAAAAATTAATGTGAGGATGTCACATCAGATTTCTAATACACCACCAAATAATACATATCAAATCATTGTGAGCTTGATACATAAATAAAATATCAACAGAATTAACAATATGGTTTGATCTCACTAAACTCACCCCCATATATTTGCATTAACTTAATCCTCATATTCAATTATTTTCTGCCGCTTATGCACATCTCACATTATAAAAAATGTTAAATCACGAACAAGAGAGCGGAGTAAAGTAGAGAAGAAGATTGATCGGCTGACTATATCCGCCGATGTGGACCAATAACTATTGCAAATGGCCATCATCTATTAGGCCCATTAAGTTGAGGGTAAATAAAGTCTGCTATAAACGGGCCTACTTTGATGGAGAAGAGGATTAATAGGCTGACTATCTCCGCCGGTGTCTAATAACTTTGGCCCAAAAACTGATCCAGCAATCGATAGGATTTACCATGCTCACTTGCCATGGTATATATATTATATATAAAATAAGGGCAATTATCAATATATTAATATACGTATATATATATATATATATATATATATATATATATAAAAATTAGTTTAACACCCGCATATTACGCGGGATTTGAAAAAGAATAACACTCATTAAAAATACTAAACAAATAATATTTAAAATGGTACACACCAGGGGCGGATCCAGGTTTTTATGTTTGAGTAGGCCGTTAATAATTTTTCTTGTAATAACATAAAAGGAAAGAAAAAGAAAATAATGGGATATAGGGGTCAATTTTTTTTATAAAAAATAAAGGTAAAGAAAAAATAAATAAGGGGCTCTATAGGGATCGAATTTTTTTTATTAAAACAAAGGGAAGAATAAAAGAATTAAGAAATAAGAGGCTATTTATAGGGATCAATTTTTTTCCTTAAAAAATAAAAAGAAATAGGAAAAGAAATAAGGGGTTATGTGATTTGAATTGTGACAAATTTTGGCAAAACAAAACAAAATCTAAATAATAAAAAGAAAGAGAAAAAAGATTAAACAAATAAAATTAAAACAAATGGAAGAATAAAAGAATTAAGAATAAGAGGCTATTTATAGGGATCAGTTTTTTTCTTAAAAAATAAAAGGAAAAAGAAAAAGAAATAAGGGGTTATGTGATTTGAATTGTGACAAGTTTTGGCAAAACAAAACAAAATCTAAATAATAAAAAGAAAGAGAAAAAGACTTATCAATTTTATTCTTAAAAAATATAAGGAAAAATAAAAAGAAATAAGGGGCTATGTGATTTGAATTGTGACAAGTTTTGCCAAAACAAAACAAAATCTAAATAATAAAAAGAAAGAGAAAAAGACTTAAAAAAATAAGGGTTGTTGGGTTTGAACCTAGACATTTGGGCAATTCAAATTGGGATACTAACCACTAAACCAACTTAAGTAGATGGAAATTTGGGGAAGTCATATACAAGTATACAAATTAAATCAAACAATCACATATGATAGTAAGGTTTTTTAAAAAATTTGGGGAGGCCGTGGCACCCCCAAATAAGTATGTAGATCCGCCCCTGGTACAATTTTTTCTATTTACACAAAGATTATATTCTTCAGAATAAATAATTTTTACATATAAATCGGATCATTATTTATTCTAATTACAATAAGAAGGTTCTCACAATAAGAATATTTAAGTATTTTTACCCGAGAGTCACAAAATTAGTTGTAAAATACAGCAAAATATCTTAAACTTGAAAGGAAACCCGTAGAAAATGTAGTTTGTAAAAATATAAAACATGCAACACTCGCGTGTCGCATGTGAATATGTGATGTAAAAAACTAAAATCTATAACGCACTGATAGTTCTATTAAAAAATGTCATATATCTAACTTGTAGTATATATTTTTTTGTTTTTTTTTTCTTTTTACGATAAGACATTAATTTGTTCATGTAAATAATAATCTGTTTATCAATTAATTATATTGAAATTAGATAAAGAGATTTAGAATATATTTAATATTTATTTTTCTAAGTGTAAAAACTTATTATTATTATTTTTTGTTGTTGTTTCTTCTCTCTTCTTTTTATTTATTTTATTTTTTTAGCGTAATAGTTTTTCATATATAATTTTAATACTATTCTCAATGCATATATTAGGATTAGATATCCAAATTTAATTCTATATGTTTTATATTTATTTAAATTTTATAATAATTTTATATAACTTGTATTTCTTTTAAATAGAATATTCGGAATTCTAAAAATAATATTATTTCAACTTTGATTATAAATAAAAATTAATTCAACTTATATATATTTTTTCTAATTAAATATGACTTATTTATTTTTTTATATTAGTAGGATAAAAGTAATATATTAAATCAGACAAAATATGTTAAAAAATATTGAATTAGGTAACATATAATAAAAAATATTAAATTAAAAAAAATGTATTAATAGAAAAATATTAAATTAGGTAAAAATATATACAAGTAAAATATTAAATTAGGTAATTATTAGGTTCCGTTACACCGAAGTACCAGAATTTTTTTCGAAACTAACAAAGCGTGAGAAACAGACACATAGGATAGGAGAATTTTGCATTAATATATAGGGGAGATTGTCAGTACACCGAGTAAATCAAATCGTGAGACAATCAATATTAAATATACAATTACAAGATTATATTTTATTAAAATAATAATAATATAAATAATAATAAATTAATAAAATAAGAAGTTTTATGAAAATTTATATATTTAATATATTAAATAAAAAGTTATTACTTTCCAAGACATAAAGTAAGAAATTTTCTTACTTTTTTGTATATAAAATAAGAATTCTTCTTAACTTTTATGATATAAAGTAAGAATTTCAATGTAAAGTAAGAACTTTCTTCCCTTTCCGGACATAAAGTAAAAAAATTTCGGTCATTAAGTAAGAGACTTTCTAATTTTTTCTTCATATATAAAGTAAAAAAATTCTTTTTCTTATATTAAGTAAGAAATACATAATAATATTTGCTATCAATTAAGATTTTTTAATTTTTTGGTAATTTTTTTTAATAAGTAAGAAATACATAAAAATATTTACACTTCAAGCAATAAGTTTTTTCAAACGAGTAAAAAAAATAATCATCAAGTTGAAAATTTTAAGTATATTAAATAAGAAAATTTCGATCATATAATAAAAAAAATTTTGGCCTAAAAAAAGTTATATCAAGAAAAAAAATATAGCAGGAAGTAAAGTCTCGTCTATTCACTCTTATAATTTATTTAAACAAATTTGATTATTCTTTATATCACTAATTTTATTTTATTTTAATTGAGATGTTTTATTACAAAATTTTTGTTGGAATATTTATTGGATATTATGAAAATTTTATTTCTATTTATTTAATTTTGTAGAGGAAATTAATATACACAGTATATTTTTATTTTAACTCATTGTGTTAAATCGGACACAAAATCCTTTAAACCTATTCAATTAATTAGGCCCAAACCATTGAGCCCAGCACAAAAACTTGAGCCTAAATATTGAGCCCATAAACCGAGCCCAAGCCCAAGTATGAACCGCCTTTCTTCCCTTATTTATACTACAATTTGATCAATTAAGACCCAACTCCCATTTTCTTTTCACCAGTATGATACCCGTACGTTGTACGGGTGAATAATTTGAAGGTGTAATGAACCAATCTTTTGCATATTATTCTTATGTTGAATGATATATAATATACAAATAAGAGGTTATCCTAAAGTAACGCAGTAAATATTAAATCAAAGTATAATAAAGCAAAAGTTAAATTAATAAATTAAAATAAACTGAACAATTAAACATTTTATAGAAAATAGTTAATAAAAGTATTATTAATCGGGGAATTGTAGTTTACAAATTATGAAATACTTCATTGTACACCATTAACAGTTTTTTTTTTCTTTTTACATTTGTTACCATCATCACAAATCAAAATTCTTAAACCTTTTCGGTTGGTCACTTTTGATATTGCAACATACAGTTGACCATGATTGCAGATTGGTTTTTAAGAAAAGTCTAACGTGAGATAGATATTAGCTTTGAATTTTATTAGTTGTCATTTCATATGATAAAAAAACTTGAAATCGTCATCGTTGAAACTTAATATGTAACCCAGAACTTGATGGTGTTATGGTCATTTTTGGAATGAGTACTAATTCACCTGCTTTTCTTCCTTAGAGAATTATTGCCTCCAAAATATGATCACCTAGTTCGTAACAACCAATCTAGTTCCATTGCACAAATCAAGTTAATGATCAATATTTCTCAACCACATGATTGGATCATTAACTTTCAATTGTAACTCATGATTCGATAACCCAGAACACTTGATTGTGTTTAAAAACTCGGATGAGTGGACATCTTGAAAAATGTCAACATTTGTATCAGATTTTCATGCACTATCAGAGCTCAGATATACCTTACATGATCCTTCATTCATTAAAGTCATCTATTCATTAATTAAATTTAATTACATCAAGTGTTGGTGCAAGAATAGCTCGGCCCTCTAAATAAATAGAACATCCAGTATTTGTTCCAAATTATAGATATGTGCTAACCACAATCGATGCAATAGAATCACCATCATCTAACAATAATGAATCCTCTGGAATATCGATTTTAACGATACCATTATTTGATCCTCCAACTGTCCCAAATCCAATGCTACATATCTATTGAGAAAACTCTTTCAATTCAACTAAATCAGGATTTGAGCTGAAATTTTGAAACCCCATGTTCTTTGTCAATCACAGAACCATACAATATCTCAACAAGTGGGAAGAATTGATGGTTGCATGTATTATGTTTGGCCAAGTACCTTAAGGAATACCAGAAAGAATTTGATAAAAATCTCCCCAGGTACCACATTTTTACCTTCGAATGAAATATCTCTAGCCTCTGAATTCTTGAATCTCATTATATCTTTCAATGTTTTGTCTAAAATTTCAAAATAATGTATATGCATCATTAAAGTTTCATCCCATGCACCATTAATTCAGCAAGGGGGTCCCCTGGAAAGTTGTACATGATAATTCTTCATGGAGATTGAATTGAACTTTAAAAGTAGAATGATCGGTTCTTTCTTTTGGAAGAAGGAGAGAAGCTATGTCACTAGATGCTATATTTAATACGATTCAACTATTAGATTTCACGACTGCAGAAAGATTCTTCCAAACAATAGTTTTGTCAACTCCTCCATATCCATAAACAAAGAATATTAGATTATATAAATTTAAATGTATGCTTTTATCACTAAAAGTGAATATTAGATCATATAAATTTTACGGTGGCTTCTTCAAAGGAGGCAACACGATCTTTTATTTGTCACAACATGTAGATTACACTGACACCGTAGTTTCAACACTTGGTTTCAATCTCTCGCCATACAAAAAATATACTGAACAATAGCCACATATGAAAGTAAGATACCCAATATACCAATAAACTGTTCAATATATATATATATATATATAATATATATATATATATATATATATATATAAACAAATGAAAGTTTCATTGAAGTTTTAAAAAAAAAAACTAATAATAAAAAAGTGTGTATATATATATATACATATTATTTCCATTTGTTTTGAATTAAAAAAACTATCTTAGTTTATTGTTGAAATATAAAGATTAAAAGGAATTACATCATCATGGATTTTAGGTTTATTGGGGTACCGTTTAAGTGAAGGTTTACAAAGTGTTGTAGTCACTTCTTTCTCAACTATTTCAGTTATTGTTGCATTGCTAATTCTAATGGACGATGTGGAACCTTTTGAATATCATAAAGGTATATTTACAAATAATTTTTTTTATTAAACTAATTAATCTTCCATTGTAAACATAATATTAAATAAAATACGAATGCTAAATCTTACTATTTTCAAAAGTAGATTTTAGAAATGGCCTTCCCACTTTTTGTGGGGGAGTATTTCTGTTACAATATTAAAAATTTTGGTTATATAAAAAATCTATTATCTATTATTATATATAAGTAATATACAACGTTAGAAATATATTAAATAAATACTTCATATTTGAAATTATTAATTTAATTAGCAATATTTAGTTGTATTGTATTGACAAAATTATTTCTAAAGTTGAGATTTACCTTAATATTAAGTAAATATGAATATGAATTGTTAATATTTTTTAAAATCCTGGTGATATTAAATAAAATAAAATGAAACTATATTGAGTATTCCAAATTTGTGTAATATATAACAACTAAACAATAATAGTTTTTACACTGCATTTATCTATTATTAAAACTTTAACGTGTAAAAGAAGAAATAATTTAAACTATTAGAATTGTTATAAACATTCACCTTCTTAACGAAATATAAAATTAATATGTAAATGAATAAGTAATTTAAACAATTAGGGTTATTAGAAATATTTAAATTATTTGGTGGCCGTCTTCTTCTTCGTTTAGGAGTAAGTTGATTATGTGCCAAATCGACTGCAACAGATGCACTATTGTCTCTTTATGTCGATGGGGTTGAAGAATTATCTACATTCACGCTGAAACTTATAAACTACACTTGTAATCTTTTCATAAAATATATTTACTACTAATTATATTTCAAAAATATAAATAAACATGTTGATTGTAATTTGAGAGCATAAGATACTGTATTAAGTTTCAAGATTTGTATAAATTATTTTAGATAATAATGACATATCTTTAATAAATTTATTCAACCAAATAATTAACATTAATAATTAAATTAACATTGTGAATATAGTTAAATATTAATAAGAATTATAATTTGTGGAAAATATTTGCGTTATTAGGCACATTTGGTTTTGTAGGCGGTCGTCCCCTTCTTGGTTTAGGGGTAAGTCGATTTTGTGACTTATCTAATGCAGTAGCTGCAATGTTTTTCACTTCAATCGATAGAACATATGTATAGTCATGCTCTACAATAACAATAAATATTGACGAAGCATGTATTATCCCGCACAATTACTCAAATTTTCTCAACAACATTAGTTTATAATTGATGTTGTAAAAAACTATAAGGGGTGATCTTCTTATATATATACACATGCACACATATATTATAGTGGGATGTTTATAATAAATACACAACATATGAAATAAATCGAGTTGTGTGGATTTGTATATTTTTCTTTTCAAAAATAATAGTAATTAAGACATTAAATTAATTAAAAAAAATATTAATATTATATAAAAAATGACAACATAATTTAAATATAAATTAAACCATTGTATTAATGCTCTAAAATATCAACTTTGGTGAAAAAACTATTTTTTTAGTCTATTATTTGTACACTTTCCAAAAAAAAAAAATTCATGGTATTGTCTAGTATCAAAACACCTACACTAAGTTGGTAAAATTATCAAAAAAAGATACAAAACTATCCCGATCGGGATTTTTTGCTGACGTGGCATGATTCAATACTTTCTTATCATTTTTTTTTTATTTTAAACATTAAATTAAAAAAAAAATGGGAAAGAAATTTATTTTGATCCATTATATTGGCCACATTACAAAAAAGGTACGTGAAATTTGCCATCATCAAACCACGTATACTAAGTTTACCAGATTAAAAAATAAGATCTAAAAAATAGTTTGGTCGAGGTTTTTATTGACATGGAGTGATTTGATAGTTTCTTATCATTTTTCTATAATTATAAATATTACAAAATATTTCTCTCTCCTTTTATTTTCCGATTTTCTTTAATTTTCTTTTTAATTTAATTAATAAAAATTTTATCAACAAAGAATTAATAAAAATCTGAGATAAATATAAAAATATAAAATAAATATTAAAAAATTATTAAAAAAATATATAAAATTTTATATTTAGAAAAACTGATTATTATAAAAAAAAATTAACTAATACAATTACTATATAAATATAAAAACATAAAATAAATGATAAAAAAATATCAAATAAATATAAAATCTTATATGAAAACAAATCAGATTTTCTCATATAAATATCTATATAATTTTATGATTTTTAAGACTCGTTTTATGTTTTATAGTTTATTTCTAATTTTATAAGTTTTTTATTAATTAAAACCATATAGTGATAAAAAAATAATATAAGTGTTTATATTTATTTTATTGTTTTCAACACCTATTTTATATATTTATATTTATCACTAATTTTTTTAATTTTTTATTTATTAGAATTTATTAATTTGATTTAAGGAAAAAGAATGAAGGGCAACACAGGTTTTTATCTTCAATTGATAAAAAAAATAATAAGAAAAAGTAGAGTATTGTCACGTCAGAAAAATACCCCGATCAAGCTTTTTTGGACTTTTTTTAGATGAATTGATCAACTTAGCAGATGTGTTTTGATGATGGCCAATTTCTCGTATCTTTTCTAAAATGTGTCCAATATAATGGACCAAAAACGAAATTTTCCCATGTTTCTTTGTCTTCAGTTTAATGATTAAAATTAAAGAATGATAAGAAAGTATTGAATCATGACACGTCAGCAAGAAAGCCCGATCGGGATAATTTTGTACCTTTTTCGATAATTTTACCAACTTAGTGTATGTGTACTGATACTGAACAATATCATTGTCTTTTTTTGAAAAGGGGACACTATAATGGACTAAAAAAATATCTTTTCCCAACTTTGGTAGTATCGGTTGCATTTTTAGTAGGTTTCGTTTGAAAATTAGCTGATATGATCCAAATCTTGTACAATAGATGAACTACTTTTCATTCAAATTGATGCAGTGGAATAACTACATTTTTTGGAAATATTTTCAGAAATAGATAATTATGCATATTTTTTAGACAAATTGTGAATAGTGTCAAAACTATAGAATTATATAGGTCAATTGATAATTATGTTGTAAAAAAAGAATAACAATAACAATAAAAATAATAATAATTATTATAATTATAACAATAATAGTAAAGATCCAAAGAATATTAAGAGTGAGTGTATTTTTTCAAGGATTATTTGACATTAGTATTAATTGCAACAAAATTATAGTAAAATAATAAAATACCATTAGAAATAACAGTTATAAAAAATCTCTAAAAATGTTATGAAACTTTAGCCACTAAAAACGATTGTATATTATTTGTTACATCACTACGATCTGTATCACGCTCTACCGAAGTCAATCCAGGTACATTCACATTTTTTGCAAAATAAAAGTAATCGTTTTTGTAATTTGGTTTACTATACTAATCACATATATAATAGATGTTGTTACATAAAATCAAGTTGTATAAAAACTAAAAAAAATTATATACATATTAATTTAAATTAAAAACAGCTATAAGTATGTAAATTAGAGTGATTTTATTGGGATTGTTTTTTTTCCATTGTAGATAAGACTAACATTGAATCATGTTTATTTTATTATCAAAGATAATTTAAGAAAAAAAATCATAGAATTTATAAAAGATAGAAACCAATTATTTAATACTACAAATCCTAATTATACCTTTGAGTATACTTATTGAGTGTTGATTAACATCATTATTTATTACTGATAAAAATGAGAATATAATATTATTTCATTTGAAATATTGCCTATTTCCTACAAACTAACATGAGTTGTCATTCGATTATATCTATCACTAACTACAAAATAAAATTAATAAATTATGTTGATCAATGATATTATATCCATCCAGATAAACATTAAATAAGAACAACGAAGTTAATTATAATATTTAAACATGATATATAATTATCTCACCAAATAACTAACTAATCCACAGTTTTTTAAAATAAATAATTATAAAATGAACTTATGTGTTTTATTATATAACAACCTAAATATTTAATAAATATTTATCAAAAGATTCTTCATTAATAAATGATCAATTTGCAGTTTAATAAGTTGATTAACTGGAATATGAAATGCAAGTCAGAATCTATATGATTAAATTAGATAAATATAAATAAACAAATCAATATAAAATAAAAACATGATTAAGACCGGATATAAAAGATTTAGATAGATTGTTTAATGACTATAGACATAGATGAATATATATATAAAAAAAAAGGATACATAATGTATTAAAAAATAGTCATTGACATTCTATTGCATTGTGTGTGTGTGTGTGTATATATATATATATAAACTATAAAAGATATGAATGTTACTGTCTTGATTTATGTTCGACAATTGCCATTTGCTGCCAATAATCGAATACTTGGTGAATTTCCTAATTTCTTTATGGATGGATGAAAAATAAATTAATCTATAAATGAATAAATGTATTTTAATTTATAGCATTAACCATATGTACTATATATATGTAAAAAAGTTCCTTTAAATGAAAATAATTTCATACATTAATTGCTGATGTGCATAATTTAAGGAATTCATTTATCAATTGACTTACCACAATAATCTACTATCATTCCATAATATGTAAGCGAACTGATTTTGTCATTAAATCTTTTATGTAACGTTGTAATTGTGTATGATTTAAAAATGTATATTATATGACTAAACTATAATAGATGAGAACACTATATATGATTGACTTATATCGTGATATTTGGAAACATGAGACATATTTTTTTAATCAAACAATTTTGTACGTGGGGTAAATCATGATTAAAATTATATATATGGGACATATTGCACATGG
>BMAC01000025.1:580513-621952 GCA_014905375.1 Phtheirospermum japonicum | reverse complement strand
ATATATATATATATATATAATTAAATTAAAAAAACTGGACTGATTTTAGCACTACAGTACTGTGTAAAAAGCACAATGAACCTGGACATATAATTGCACTGTGCAATATTAGATTTAAGGCCAGAATTAGTCCATAGGTTCACATATAATGACGGGGTTCCTATATATATATATATATATATATATTGGCTCGAGTTGACTCATGAGTCATCGAGCCAATAGAAATGAGCTTTGAGCTCGACTCATTTAAAATCGAATTGAGTTAAAGCCAGCTCAAGTTTGGTCAACACCGAACTCGAGCCGAGATTTCACCGAGTTACTCCGGTACGGCTCACCAGCGACTCGACTCATTTATAACCCTAATTTATAATTAAATTAAACGATTAATTACTTGAAATATTTGATAGACATATATTTTCTTATTTATGGTGTATTTGACAATTGCTCATCTGTTATATACTTAAAAATAAAAAAACATATCCTTAAATTAGAGTTTTGACAAACTTTAGGTTCTTTATATTCTGAAATATATAAGTTTGTAAAAAAATGAACGATTTCCAAATTACAATTCGATCTAACATCTAAAATAAAATGGAGTAATTCACAGTACTCTTTTATCAACAACAACAAAAATAAACTCTCGTAAAAAGACATATATTTGTTGGTATTATCATCTTTATTACTGTTTCATTTCAATTTAATATTATAATGTAAAAAACCAAAATGTATTTCTAAATCGCCGACACTTGTGGAGTGTGCTCGTGCACTGAATGCTGAACCAAAAAAAGATAAGAGAAACTGTGTTTAGATTTTATAATTCAATAATCGGTTGTGCAAATGGTCTGTTGTTTGAACTATGACAAACCATTCGATTCCCATGAACAAACAAAAAAAAAAAAGTACCTCTTGACGGAGAATTTAAGGAAAAAAAACCCAAGAAAGTTAATACTTTAAAACTATTAATTGTGTCCATATACACAGGCTGTATGGGAAAGATTATATGGGCCCTAAACAATTCAATGTTGGTAGTCATGATATTGTACAAAATCGTACTTGATTTGATCTCAGATTTTTATTTATTTTCCAAGTGGGATTTAATTTATTGTCTTCATGTCACATCACATTCCCATCGATCCATTCATCTCTCTAAAGTTCTCGTGTGTCAAATATGTCTAAGCAGCTCCAATAGTTTATGGATTGCTCAATTATAATGCCACATGATAGTCTCTCCAAATATAAAAAGGATGTTAGACATAAATCATAATACATGTTCATCGGAGATGAGTTTTTCTATTTTCTTTCCTTCTTGACACATATCTCACGATAACAATAAACAATTAACAATGCTCTTAGTAGAATGTTTGTCTCAATTAGATTGAATTTTATTTAACATGTAAAATAAACTTTATAAATCATATTAATAAAAATAAATTTTCTTACCTTATGGTTTCACATTTATTATAATTGTAAATATGATAAAGTTTTAGACCAATTTAAATTATGAGACATGTTTGCGCATATGATGACGGACATGAAATATGTCTGTAAGGTTTTGGTATTGATTATATTCCAAATGATTGGGTTTCTCAAAATATAATATTGAATAACCCAATAAAACTTGTGCATATGATGCAGGCTCGTAAGACGAGGATGTTGCATTCCATTAACATTAGTATTGTAATGTAAATACATATATGTGGGTGTTTATTAGAGAACAAGTTTATTAAACATGACCCTATGAAAAATCTTAGTTGGAAGATTTGTCTGTCAAATTAAAATTTATTTTTATGTATGATATTAAAATGTCAATCGTTAAAATCATTACGTGAACACGAACTTAGTATTTATTTTGATAAATACATAATTTAAATAATAATAAAAAATTTAAATTTCGATGCATGTTCCCGTGGGATATAACCAAACAAAATATTTAGTACCTCTACCATGAAACTATTACATAAGCATAAATTTGTTGGAAGAAAGGAAAGAAGATCAATTAAACAGAGATTAAGGATCAATCACACCAATTAGAATCAGTCAAGATCCTTGTGAAGCGTTTCACATGATTATCCTCCTTCCTTGTACAAATATGTCTTTAACCTTATAAGAAGGGGGTCTGTAAATCTTTGTAATACACACAAGTAATAAAATACAACTTTATTCATGATGCTAAACCATATTTTAACATGGTATCAGAGTAGGTGATGATTCTATAAACTCAGAACTAGATCATCATCGTTCTAATACCTTTCCCGATCCAATTTGAAACTAATCAAGGCAGAAGCCTTTTTTTTTTTATCTTTCTTTTCCTGCAAATAAAAAAAAAAAAAATTCAAAATGTCAGACGAGATACAGACAAATCCAACAGTACAGAATGAGTTAACTCTACAGATTGCAAATTCTGTGCGAAATCCCGACAATGTTACACTCGAATTCAAGTTGGATGGGAACAACTACCCACTGTGGGCTCGCCTCATGAGGGTAGCCATAGGAAACAGGGGCAAGTCCAGCCACATTATTGGACAACCACCACCACCAAATGAAACCGATCCAACCTACTACCAATGGGAGGAAACAAATTTATCTGTTTCCTCATGGCTCATACAGAATATGGAAGGGAGATTAGTAACAGATTTTGCTCAACATCAGACCGCCAAGGCTGTGTGGGATAGCCTTACAATCACATACGAAAGTGGAGCAGACCCGTTCCAAATCTATAATTTGGAGGTAAAATCCAATAAAGTCAATCAAGGGTAACTTACAATGGAAGATTGCTGGAACGAATTACAAGCCATATGGCTCACCATCGATCGAAGAGAGACAAACCCTCTCGGCTGCTGTGAAGAAGGAATCAACAAATACCGCAAATTAATCGCAAACCACTGATTATACCAATTTCTCTTCGGATTAGATACCAAGTATGATGGTATTCGGCGAGATATCCTCAAGAACACACTAATTCCCTCTGTTGAGTCGGCTTCTTCAAAAGTGAGAAGGGAGGCCGCCCAGATACAAATTCTGCAACTAGAAACCAGCCCCGCCGACTCGGGAAACACATCATCGGGAGGAGTAGGATCCAGATTTGAAGATCGCAAAATCGCCCAACATCCAGAGGGACACCGACAGCCGACAGACGATAAAAGGGCCTTAAACTCACTCCGAAAACCCATCATCGTGAGGGAAAGTGGACAAACTGAAGCTTCATTATACTCACTGTGGGATGCAAAAACATACCAAGGAGACGTGCTTCCAACTCGTCGGTTATCCCAACTGGTGGGAAGGTAATCCCAAAAGTCCCATAGTGTCACGGGCGACACTCTTGAGTATGAAGCGGAATTACTTTTGCCCGTGCGGCCTAGTAGATCCCCGACATCTACGTCCGGCCTTCGTGCCAATCTTGAGTTTTAAACTTCCCGAAGCTCGCTTCTCCTACGAGCCAGGTGTCGGGTCATTGTCATCCGTCTCGCGACGCACAGGAGCATTACTCTCCCCCTGCTCATCATTGAGGGTCTTTCGTTTGCCCCCACCGTATTCTCGTGTGCTCGGCACTCCCTCAGGACGTCCGGGTGCAATACCCGTAACGGAGCCCATGTTCACAACCTTGCCCAAGTAGGCACGGCGGGTTTCCCGCAAGACCACAACGCAATCCTCGTGCTTGACACTCCCTTGAGTCACCCTGGGTGAAATACCCGGCTTGGTGCCCCTTCGTGTTCGTGTCTCGCCCGAGTAGGGCTATCCTTAAGTCCTTGGTCAAGTGCTATGATGACTTCCCACCTTATTGCCCCACGACGTACGTGGCACACACAATTCCGACCGACCGACATCATGCCAAAGCTTCCCACTGTGCGGTGTTGCCCAACAACCTCACTACCGACCAACGGACCCCCGCAGCATGACTTGAACCCATAGTCGATGCTTACGAGTTAGCTCACGAGGCTATTCGGTATTTTGCCTCGATCGCTCAATCGACCAAGAGGTGTCCCTTTCGATACACTAGCCTGCGGGGCATAGTATCTGGACGTACACCAGCCTCTCAGCCCTTTTGGGCGCCCAACGTTGGCTTTCCCGCCCAACGCCGCTCGCTCGGTTCCCATTCCGAACGAGGACTCTAGACACTCCTTTGAGATATCTAAAGCCGGCCCTTGGTGGACCCAACATGCCCCCAAGGAAGTGATCACTTAGTGCCCGCAGCACGAGGGGGACTGGCAGTTTGCTCTCCAGACCCTACCCCCCCTATAATAGGCCTTACAAAAAAAAGCAACGTACCATGACTCGACATCTACTATGTAGGAATGCAGCCAAGGCCTAACTCCCACATCCGAACTCGGAATCCATAAACGTTTGAACCGTCGAGTATCTTACACCAACCTTAAGATCTCCACAAAGTTTCATCCCCATCTGATAAACGGTGAGAGGGGAATTGCCCTTGTAAGATACATAAATAACGACAATGCCGCAGCACTGCCACACCTCGAACGTACATAGTGTTTGAAACTCAAACGGAACCGTCTAGCCGTGAGACTTGGTGGAGATCAACCTAACACTCCCAGGAAGTCCCCATCTGAACAGTCTCACCAATATCAAAGTGTAAAGCCCTCTGATCACACGATCGTCCCCCTGCTCGCGCGCGGGATGGCAGTCGTCGTCGCTTATTTTTCCGACTGTCCAAACGGACTCGGAATGACACCAAACTTGGTGGAGAGTTGCCTCACGTCCTAAGGAACGTTCTGCTAAAACAGTTTGGCAAACCCACTTCGTCAAGGGTCTCTGCTCTCAGGTCRACGACGCTGCATAGGCGGGCCGACGCTCCCCGTCGCCCGCTGTTCCAACCTTTGGGCGTGCCTAGCAGCCCATGCCGCACGCCCGCGCCCCGTGTCCTCCGAGACCAGCCGACAACATGTGCCGACGGCCCTCACCGACCTGTCCGGGATGTCGTATCCAATCTTATCTCATGTAATCCTGGATCTTTGACCGGCATCCCGTGATACATAGGCAAAGGGAAAATCGGTAATTGGAGTAGATGGCCAAGAGGTGGACGGAGCAGCGGTAGCAGTAAGCAGCCCAAAGGCAGACGAAGGGAGAGCAGCAGACTACTACGAGAGGAAGGAGAAGACAGGTATAGGGTTTGGTGGTTTTCCAACAACCCTTCCTTATCCTCTAATTTTTAACTTAATCCCCCAGTGTCTATGAAAATGTTAAACCGACCCCTTATTTTGTAGAACCACCCCAAGTTTTTGCATAATAATAAAATTGACTCTATATCATGTAAAAATCCTTTGAATATTTCCACTGCATGCGAAGCCCAAATATTATGTGATAAAAAGGATAGGGATAGGGGATGGATTTTTAATTGTGGAGCCACAGATACAATGACCTTTGACAAATCTAATATTCTTGAGTCATCAAAACTATTCCGAATACATTTTCAAATCACCAGTGGTGACTTAACTCGAGTGGAGGGAGCCGGAACTATAGAAATTTCTCTCATTTGACGTCTTTCAAATTGTCTATATGTTCCGTCACTTTCTCATAAGCTAATGTCGATTACCCATGTTACAAAAGAACTTAATTGTACCATGCTGATGCATCCTCACTTAATTTTCTACAGGATATCAGGATGGGGGAGATTATTGGGCGTGGCACTGAGCAGAAAGGATTGTACTATGTGGATGAGATAGCTCAATGAGGCAAAGTGATGCTCGCTCATGGAACTGCAGACCGGGAAGCCTGGCTTTGGCATCGACGGTTGGGGCATTCTTCCATGGGTCTCAAGCTTTTATTCCCCAAGTTAGTGAAAACTGAGACATTGTCTTGTGAAACTTGTGTTTCTGCTAAAATCCACAGACAATCTTTTAAGCCAAATAATACAAAAGTTGACTCTATTTTTTCTTTGGTACACTTTGATGTTTGGAGTCCTTCACCTGTTGTGGGAGGACAGGGTTTTAAATATTTTATGCTCTTTATTGATGATTGCACTAGGATGACATGGGTATATTCTTTAAAACATAAATCTCAGGTATTTGAGAAATTCACTCATTTCTATACCATGGTTCAAACTCAATTTGAGAAAAATATTTAAATTCTTAGACCCGATAATGGTGGAGGGGGTGAGTTGTGTAATAATTCTATGAAAACCTTGTGCCAGCAAAAGGGGATAGTCCACCAAACCACTTGTCCTCATACTCCAGAAAAAAAATGATATCACCGAATGGAAGAATCGAATTCTTCTTGAAATAACCCATGCCATGATGATTGAGTCTTGTGTACCCATATATTTTTGGCCTGACTTTGTTGCCACTTCTATCTACCTGCTGAATCGCCTTCCTACTAAGACACTCCAACTTAAAACCCCGTTACAAAATTACGCACCCTTGCCAATATACCTCTCTCCCTTACACTTCAACCTCGAGTCTTTCGTTGCTCCGAATTTGTTCATATTCCCAAACATGAATGAACCAAACTCTCTCTTTATGCAGTTAAGTGTGTGTTTTTTAGTTATGGCATTAACCAAAAGGGATATAGATGTTACAATCCAAAAACTCGTCAAATCTTAACTTCTATGCACTGCAATTTTCTTGAAACAGAGACTTTCTTGCTAACCACCTTAGCAGTCTGGGAAGGTGAGGTCGACCTGCTAAGTTTGTTGACAATGCCAGATCCGGAAGTTGATCCAACAGAGAGAGTTAACCTTGTCGCCGAGCCAGTCTCAAACACTCAAGCAGAATCTGCAGATCCGCTGCCAGAGCCCATGTCTCCTCCGCCACTGATATCTGAGGTAAGGGATTTTGAGCCTACATTTATTATTTCTGAGTCTTCTGATAATATTTCTTGAGCAGCTTAAATAGGAAGAGAATACAATAGATAATGACACTGGGCGATGTATGTTGCTACCCAGAAGTAATCGGGGTATTCCCCCCAAATGATTATCCTAGGGAAGACTGCGCGAAATACTCAATATTTTGTTGGGAATTTCGCCAAGGGAAATCTGTCCAAAATTGCTACATCCTATGAAGCGACTTTATATGAAGAAAAGATCCCATAAACAGTATAACGGGCCCTCAAGTTCTAACATTAGAAGAACGCTATGAAGAAGGAGATGAATGCGTTAGCCCAGAATCATACGTGGGAGAAATGCCAGTTGCCAGAAGGGAAAAGTCCTATATAGGATGCAGATGGGTCTTCACAATTAAACAAAAACCAGATGGGTTTATTGAATGATATAAAGCTCGGTTAGTTGCAAAAGGGTATACACAAACGTACGGGATAGATTATGCAGAAACTTTCTCATCGGTGGCAAAGATGAACACTGTTAGAGTTGTACTCTCTATTGCTGCCAACAAGGATTAGATACTTCATCAATTTGATGTTACAAATGCATTTATTCATGGGTAATTAAAGGAGAAGTTTACACTTAAGCACCCCAGGGTTTCTCAGGTGATTTTGAAAGTGGCAAGGTTTGTAGATTGAAGAAGACCTTATATGGACTTAAATAGTCCTCGAGGTCTTGGTTTGGAAGGTTTACCATAGCTATGAAGAAGTATGGGTATCAGCAGAGCAATTCAGATCACACCTTATTTCTGAAGAAACGAGGTAAACTTATTACCTGTTTGATTATTTATGTGGATGATATGATCATAACAGGTGATGACTCAGAAGAGATCGAGAAGTTGAAAGAAAATCTATTTAAAGAATTTGAGATGAAGGATTTGGGAAGTCTAAAGTACTTCCTCGGGATCGAAGTGCTCAGATCAAAGAAGGGAATTTTTATTAACCAGAAGAAGTATAACCTAGATCTTCTAGCTGAGATAGGAATGTTGGATTGCAAACCAGCAGATACGCCCATTGATCTGAATCATGGGGTGGAGGGGACATAATTATCAAATCAAGGGCAATATCAGCATCTGGTAGGGAAACTTATTTATCTCTCTCATACCTAACCCGATATTGTCTATGTTGTTGGTGTTGTAAGTCAGTTTATGCACCAACCTCAAGCTGATCACTTAGAAGCTACACTAAGAATTATAAGGTATCTAAAGGGAACTTTTGGCTATGGTCTAATGTTTAAAAAAACTGGACATCTAGAGATACAAGCCTACAGAGATGCAGATTGGGCTGAAAATCCAATAGACAAAATATCTATAGTTGGGTACATTACTTTTATTGGAGGTAATCTCGTCTCTTGGAGAAGCAAAAAGCAAGAAGCAGTGACCCTCTTAAGTGCCGAAGCAAAGTTTAGAGGAATCAAGAGTGGTTTAACTGAGGTCATTTGGTTAAGGAAACTATTGATAGAACTAGATCTTCATTCAGTAAAGACATGCCAGATGTTTTGTGACAACAAGGTAGCCATCAGTCTCTCAGAGAATCCAGTGCAACATGACAGAACGAAACATGTCGAGGTTGATAGATACTTTATCAAAGAGAAGATTGAGGGTGGAATTGTGGCGCTACCATTTGTACGATCTGAAGACCAGCTCGCTGACATCTTCACCAAAGCCATAAACTCCAAAAGTCTTACAGAAGTTCTCGGCAAGTTGAGTATTGAAGATCCCGTCACTCAACTTGAGGGGGAGTGTTGGAAGAAAGGAAAGAAGATCAATTAAACATAAATTAAGGATCAATCACACCAATTAGAATCAGTCAAGATCCTTGAGAAGCGTTTACATGATTATCCTCATTCCTTGTACAAATTCGTTTCTAACTTTACAAGAAGGGGGTTTGTAAATCTTTGTAATACACACAAGAAATAAAATATAACTTTATCCATGATACTAAACCATGTTTTAACAAAATCTACACGGGTCGGTTTGCTTCGGATCGTTAGGGACACAAAATTAAATTTAGATGCTTAATGAAGGGTTTTATGTAAATTCATTACTTCTATAATTTATATTTACTTATATGTATTTTTTTATGGTTATAAAAGTAAATCCTAAAAATCTTTTTAGTTTGGTAAGATAATTTTTTTGTTTTGTTTTAAATGATAAAATCTAGGAAATCCACTACTCCCTCCATTTTTTATCAAGTGTCTTTTTAGATTTTATCTTAAAAATTAAGGAACTTGTATTTGAATAATACACCATTAATTAATTAATAATATTCAAAATTAAAATCTCTTACCACTTTACTCATAATTATCTTATTACTATAAATCTTTATTTGAAAAAATGGGTAAAAATCTCCAAGATGACAATCAGTTTGAAACAAAACATAATTTATAAAATGACACTTAAAACGTATCGGAGGGAGTATGATATGTATGTGTGTGTGTGTGTGTATGTGTATAATTTTTAACTTATTTATTTGGTTAAACAATTGATCAAATGACCCAACGATTGAATCGATGATTTAGATGTCATCCCCATCCAATTACCAGATCATTTTCAAAAATGTTGGAATTAATAAAATAAGTTACAAAAGTCCTCAATTAATTTTATGACACGGACTTAATTTTAGAATACTTCATTTATTAGTTTAATTTTAATTATTCTATATTATTTCATATGTGGTTTTTACTTTTCAGAGTTATGAAATAAGTGTTTAGATTTTAAATATAATTTATCGTAGTTTTATCCGATTTAAATTTTTTGTGAGATTTACTTTATAATATTTTATATATTTTAATATTTTCATTTTTACTTTTAAATAAATTAAATAACTACTTAGAATTATTATTTTTATATTTATTTAACTGATTATATATATTTTTGTTTAATTAATTTATTTATAAATATATTGAAAAACTATTTAAATTTATTATTATTATTATCTTAAGAATTTATTAAATAAATATTTATTCTTATCCAGTTTTAAGATATCTTGATATTTATTTACAATTGTTTTGATACATCTGTGATTTTCTTTTCACTAATAAGTTTATTTAATAATTATTTATAATAAGAATATAATTTTATATTTGATTATAACTGAATTTAATAGCACAATAATGGCTGTCCGTGGTATAATGAGGTTTTTTTACATAGAAAAGCCCTACTTTAATTGTTATTGACGGAATGAGGGATTTATTAATGATTACAGTTGAAAGAGGAATTACTTGAAAATATATTATTTGAATTAAATTTTACTTATAATACATTTTACTTATAACACTCAACTTAAATATCAAGTGCCAATAAAATGAAAAATCTAAGTTATTTTCTTATTAGTTATATTAAATAGTAATAGTTTATTTGTCGTTATTATTGTTAATATTTTATACTATCATTAAATATATATATATATATATATATATATATATATATATATATATAAAATATATAAAATCAATTAACTTAATAATTGACAAACACGGTTTTTACGTGCATATTAGAGCTTATTTTACTAAGTTTTGACTATGGATTGTGCACTAACAACTCGTTTTAGCATTATTTTCTATTGTTTGGAAGTTGTTACACGTTTGTTCATTTTGTAGAACTTTCATCAATTTTTGCATGAATTGGGCTTTAAAAACACAAAGGAGTATAGCATCAAGAAGATTTGGTTGAAGAACTGAAATTGGAGTCCGTTGGACTAAAAAAGATCGGCCCACGAAGATTTTAAAATTTGCATTTAAAGAGAGGTGTCGCGATCCACCATAGTAATCGCGACAAACAACTAATTTTTAGCTTTGTCGTATCAACCAATAGTTGCGATCGCTCTCTAGAGAGCAGTTTTTCAGTCAAGCGTAGTGATCGCTCCCCCACTCTTGACAAGCCCAAAATCATTAGGAAATAGCATTAATACAACTTAAAGACCAATATCTGACTGGGAGCTATAAGAGTAGAGTTGGGAAATGATCTAAGAACATCCAAAAAGCCATAGAACATCATATAATAAGGACTAGGGTGAATTTTGAGAGATTTTAATGAGTTTAAGGAGCACGAAGAACAAAGAATCATTTCTGAAATTCTTGGTTAATTCTTCTTGTTTTTATTTTATTCATTTTTGTTGATCATGAAGTGTTCAATGAAATGTCTGAATAAGAATTTATCTATGTATAGCTAATTTCCTAAGTGTCCGAGGTTAAAACAATGAATATTTGATGTTTTGTGAATTTCAATAAATCAAGACTCTTCTATTATTTTTGTATTTGTGTTATTATTGTTTATATTGTAAATGGTTGATCTTCCTTTATGATTGTTTGGTTGTAATCATTCGAATCGAGAGATACAACTTATTCTTTGGTTTTCAGATACAAAACACTATAATCAATAAGATTGTAAGGTTTGAGATATGTGAAGTTTCTAAGTCTTTTAGCTTTTGGGAGTTATGAGTGCAATTTTGAATAGTTTGTGCTTATGATCAACGTGTTAATCATTTCGAGAGAAAGGTTAAACTATTTATGTGATTAACTTATATATATCAGGCCGAAAACAATAATTGATTAGTTGAAGAGATCATTATATTCATTCATTCAATCGAAACCTCGGAATACCGCTCTCAAGTTATTTATTATCTACTTTGAATTTTGTGCTAAACTTTAAAATCTTTTACAATAGTTTTATAGATTATTTTGATGTTTGTTGATTTTTTAGCGACAAAACAACACCCATCTTGTCATATAAGTTTAAATAAAGTTAAAATATCATAATTATATTACTTCTCAAGTCAAAGTCTTTGGTACTTGTGGAATATGACCTTAATCGTCGGTATTCTACTTCTATACCATGCAATTCTGGTAGTTATCAAATAAAATAAGCGAACAACAATTTAAAAATATTAGTAGTATATTTTCATAGAAATATAATTTATATATTAAAATATATAAAATATTACAACTATATTTTTTATTATTATCGTTAATGTATCATTGAAATAACTTTGAATGTGACATGACTTTATTGGAATTATATTAAATTCATCTATACAAGAGGATTATTATGCTATATAATAAACTTTATAATATATCAACATTAGAAATATAATTCTAAATGACATTTTAATAAATATATAAATATTAGTAGTTTATTTTTCATTATTAACAACATTCACAAAGTACCATCTTAAACTCAATATATAGTTTGAAAATCAATTACGTTAAATTAAATATAGTTCCTCATTTATAATTATATTGGAGAACATATAACTGCATGTAGTATCTATATATAGAATTCAAATCAACTGATTAATCATAAATTAGTAATTTTTTAAGCTTAAATTGATTAATTCTTAACCATGTTATTCATTTAGTATGATTGTAAAAAATAAAAATATAACATAAATAAATTAAAAATTATTTTAATTTAATCATAGAATTTCTCGATTAAAACAATCTATCTGAATTGCTAATTACATGTTTAATTCATGTTAAGTTTTATTATTCATATTTTTAAAGAAATATATAATTGAATATGGATAGAATTGAAGTTTCTTACTATTTTAGTTAGTTTATATATTATAGTATAATTATATATGTTATTTGTGCAGCAACTTCGGGTGTCCTGCCACAGAGGTTGTAAAATTTGAAAGTCTATGGTTTTAAAAAATAAGTCTCAAATTTACGATGTTGTTATCAATATTAAACAACACTGACTACCAACATGGACCAGAGTTAAAATAAAAACTATGCAGCGGAAATAAAAACTTAAGAACACGATATAACAAATTCAGTTCACAAGTAAAAGTACTTGTGAACTTGGGTGTACAAACCCGAAAACTATATTACTTTCTTGTTTTCCGATCAATACAAAAATATTAAGTAATATATGAAAACTAAAGTATCAAAACACGTGATACTAAATACTTGTCGCCTAGGTTGAACAAGCTCTTCTCCGTTGGTCATGCAACTTCGAATAACTTGTCGATCTCGATCAATGGCTTCAAGTAGTCTTCGTGTTCTTCTCTTGCTCGTGCGTCTTGCGTCGTGCTCAGCAATCCCGTGTGTAAAAAGACGTCTTACCAAGCTTAGTAATTCCTTGTCTTAAATAGACAATCCTAGAATTCTAAACTTGGTAAATAAGCATACTAAAATCTAGACACAATCTAGGAAAATAAAGTCCTATAAATAAATTAGGAAACAAAATCTAGAGTTCCTAATTACTTTTGTGCCTAAGAAAGGCAAATAACAAAATAGGAATTACTGCCAAAAATAAATTACTCAACAGAGGTAATTTATTTATTAGATAAACAAGAAAAATTATGAGAAAAATGATTCATGTAGCATCAAATGTTAACGTCTATTCCCATAATATCATATAATCAAGAAAAAGACATTTTTAAAAGTTCATGCTAAATAAGTCCATTTTCAAAACAAACTTTTGCAAATGTGCCCCAAACTCAATCAAGCACTAAGGCCATTTTCTAAATAAAATAATTTTTTTCACGTTTGAATCACTTTTGGTAGTACTATACTCGTCTTAGTACATGTTCAGTGCGTTTAATCAATCCAAATCTCCTTAAAACAAGGTCTTGGTTGTTGTATTTTAATAGCTTCAATATTAATATTGTTGATTTTTTTTTGATTTATTTCTTGAATGATTGCCCTTATCAATTATTATAACATCATCGCTACAAGTGGAAAGAATATCTTTAATTAATATATCAGCATTTTATTCCAATCCAAATTCCCTCGAATGAATTCTCAAGGCTATGTTTGGTTTCGGATCATGAAAAACTGGATTGGGATTTTCAATCTCAATTCTTATTTATTTTAAAAACTCAAATTTTCAATACACAATCAACAATCTTTTTTACCTAACTCCGTACTCTCTCCCTCTCTCTTTTTTTAAATTCCATTATCATTACATTTAAATAATTATATATTATTAATTATAATATAAAAATACATTATCCTCACTTCTCAGACATAATTTGACATTAAATACATACATTTTCATCCATTTTGCAGACATGATTTGACATTTATAGTAAAAAAATAAAGGATTATGAATCTTATAACAAACAATGTTTCTTACTATTTATAAAATTCTGAATACTCAAGATTCCGAACGTCAGAATTCAAAATCACAACGAACCCTAGTTCAAACCGGTCTTAATCGTCTTATCTTCGAAATATTAGTAATTTCTTTGTTTTGAAGTGAAACGGGAGAGAGAGTTAAGGGAAAGATAAAATAGACGTTGATTTAGGGATACGATTTTTCCTAGTTCCGTGTGATTGTGAGGGTAGTATATGGTTTAGTTACAATACAATGAGTTGGCAGGAAGTTAAGCGCCACTTGAACCAATTGAGGTATTTTTTCAACTATTGGTCTATATGGGCATTAACCATATCCTCCTATAGGTAAATATTTTATTTCAAATAGTTCATTGAAATTCTAACTTCCCAATTAATCCAAATTACCACATAAGATTACTAATTTACCCTTACTTTTAGTTTCATATACTACATTACGGAATTTTATACTACGTTATGGAATTTCATAATATCATAGAACTGAAGTGGCAGACCGGCATTGGAAGTCCAATGGAATATGGAATAAAGGACAAGAGCCTTATTTAAAGAAGAAATTCCCTCGTCTATTTGATTTTCCCACCATATGGTACAACATAGATTCTACATTTTGAAACCAAGCCAATATCATTGAATCTTATACTAAGTTGATTTATACTATGTATTGAAAGCCCAATACATTAAATTTTATTCGATCACTTTTAATTGGGCTTCCTTATTTGACAGTTCACGACATATAATCATTTCACATATAAGCCCAACGTTGGATTAAGGATCTAAGATTCTCCCACTTGGGCTATATGTGTAACTTTATAATTATACATTGTAAAATATAACCATACGAACTCAACTATGCTGTCTTAACCAACATGTTCTGGTCCATCAGCCATATCAACATAAGATCAAAGCGGTCTTTATTACATTTATCATAACTTGACCCATCAATGGTCACATATGTTAACACAACTGAATGACATGGATCATGATGTGGATGCGTAGCATGTCAATTTCTCGTATTATGACCGTAACATGCTTATTTCCAACTGGTCTACCTTAAAACCTTAGTGAGATCAACCATATACTAAAATGAAAGTGTGAATCAACCAAATAACTTTAATTTTTGCAAAAAATAAACTCAAAATATCTTTAAGAAGTAACTGAAAAAATATGTCTACAAAAGAGAACATTATAATCACACAACTCCCACTAAAACTAAATATCCTCAAAAAGTTTGACACCCATAGCCTATGCTCATGAAACATTTGGGTGGCAATCCCTTTGTAAGCGGATCCACAATCATGGAGTCTGTACCGATATGTTCAATAGATAACTGTTCACTTTGAATTGTCTCTTTAACTACTAGAAACTTGATGTCTATACGCCTTGATTTCGTCGAGATCCTATTGTTATTGAAATACAAGACTGTCGGTTTATTTTCACAAAATAAACTTAAGTGGTTTTTCAATACCATCCACTATGTATAGCCACGTGACAAAGTTTTGGAGCCATACTTCATGGTTAGATGCCTCATAACATGCTATAAACTATGCTGACATGGTAGAGGAGGCTGTAATAGATTGTTTAGCACTCCTTCAAGGTATAGCACCCTCAACAAGCATGAACACATAACCTGATGTAGATATCATACTATCTTGGCATCCAGCATGATCGGAGTCAGAATATCCAATGATCTCAATCCGATCTTACCTCCGATATGTGAGCATGTAATATTTTGTTCTTTGCAAGTACCTTAAGACTTATTTGACTACCTTTCAATGGTCTAGTATTGGCTTTCTCAAATATCTGCCCGACATCCCAACAATGAATGCAATATCCGGACGCGTACATACCTGAGCATACATCAGACTCCCTACTGCTGAAGCATAAAGAATCTTCTGCATTTCTTTTTCCTCTAATTTATTTTTAGGGCACTGTTTGAGACTAAGTTTGTCTCCCTTAGTCACAGGGTTATCTACTGGTTTACAGTTCTGCAAGCCATACCTTTTAAAATCCTTTTCAATATAACTCTTTTGTGATAATCCCAAAGTACCCCGAGAACGATCTCGGTGTATTTTTATCCCTAACACAAAATAGGCATCACCAAGATCCTTCGTCTCAAAATTCTTAGCTAGAAATCTCTTGGTGTCGTGCATGCAATAAGCCTATATCATTGTTGGCAAGCAAAATTTCATCGATATACAAAACAAGAAATATGTATTTGCTCCCACAGAACATGGTATACATAATCATCGACCAAATTCATCTCAAAACCAAATGAAATGATCACTTGATGAAACTTGAAATATAATTATCTAGATGCCTGCTTGAGCCCATAGATGGACTTCTTAAGTTTGCAAACCATATTCTTTGAATCATCTGAAACAAAGTTTTCAGGTTGCGCCATATAAATTGTCCATCAATGTTGCCATTGAGGAACATTGTCTTTACATCCATCTAATGCAACTCAAGATTAAAATGTGCCACTAATGCCATTATATCCTGAAAGAGTCTTTCGAAGAAACTGAGAGAAAATCTCTTTATAATCGATGTCTTCTTTTTGTGTAAATTCCTTTCAAACAAGACGTGCTTCCACATTACCTCTTGAATCCCTCTTGGTCTTAAATATCCATTTTGCAACCAATGGGTTTGCACCTTCTAGAAATGGGATAAGTTCCCACATGTCATAGTTACTCATGGTCTTAATCTCCTCATTCATGGTATTTATTCACTTTTAAGAATTTGAGCTTTCAATGGCTTGATGAAAGTTGATAGGATCATCTTCCATCACTCCAATGTCAGTCTCATTTTTTTGGATAAATGCAATGTAATCGTCTGAAATTACACTTCTTCTTTCCTTAGTAGATCTCTTTAATGTCATAGGTTCTTGAGGTTGTAGAGTTTGTTGATTTGGAATAATTTGTGAAATCGGAGGTTCTACGATATTATCTTGCTTTGTGTCTTGAACAGAGTCAGGAATGAAATCCTCATCAATGCCAACAACACCCGTGGAAATATCCATATATTCCTCTTCAAAGATGAAGTCATTTACTCTATCTCCCTCCGCAAACTCAACATCCTCAAAGAACTGGGCATTTCCCGTCTTAAAATTAATTTTAGTTGTGGGATCATAAAACTTGTACCATATGGATCTTTCAGAATATCCAATAAAATAACAACTAACTGGCTTTGTTGTCCAGTTTCTTTTCATTAGGCCTATAAGGCCTAACCTTAACTGGACATTCCCAAATATGCAAATGCTTTAGACTGTGATTTTGAACCATCCAAAATTCATAAGGGGTTTTGTTAGTTGCTTTAGTTGGAACTTTTTTAAGGATATATGCTACAATATTAAGTGCTTCTACCCAGAGTGATTGTGGTAAGGTAGAAGGACTAATCATACTTCTTACCATATCCTTAAACGTTCTATTTTGTCTTTCAGCAACACCGTTCATAGTGGGCGAACCCGACATTGTGTATTGTGGTACGATACCGCATTCATCTAGAAATTTAGCAAATGGTCCAGGTCGTTGTTCACCTGATCCGTCATATCTACCGTAGTATTCACCATCACGATCAGATCTAATGCTTTTAGCCTTTTTGTTGAGTTGATTCTGAACTTCACCCTTAAAGGATTCGAATACGTCTAATGGCTGTGACTTTTTATGAATGAGATATATGTAGCCATATCTAGAAAAATCTATGAACGTTATAAAATATTATTGACCATTCCATGCAATCATTGAAGATTATTCACAAATATCTGTATGTATAAGTTCTAAGACATCTAAAGTCCAATTGGCTACAAATCTCCTTTTATTAGTTTGCATTACCTTAATATAATTAACACAAATGTCATAATTTGTAAAATCTAAAGGATCGAGAATTTCGTTACACATAATTCTTTCAATTCTCCGTTTGGAGATATGACCCAGTCTCTTGTGCCATAACGTAGTTGAATTCTCATTGGTTAATTTTCTTCTCACACCTCGTGTATGTAGATGTAGGGATTCATTAAATGAAGTAATGATATCTAGCAAGTAAATATAATCGTAACTTGATAAAGAACCAGAACCAACCCATTTCGAATCATGAAACATACTAAAATTTCCACTTTTAAATGAGCAAGAATAATTAATTTTGTCCAAAACAGAAATAGAAATCAAATTCCGTCTAAATGGCGAAAGAACAGATGTCTCATCAAGATCCAAATAATATCCAATCTTTAACAATAATATAAATTTTCTTATTGCTTCAACTTCAACTGTCTTACAATCGCCCACATAGGTGTATCATTTACCATCACTTGGCCTTCGACAATGGGAGCAACCCTGCATAGACACACTAATGTGAGTTATTGCACCAGAATCTATCCACCATATGTCTAGGAACTGAATTTAAATTAACCTCAGAACAAACCAAATTAAGCATCATATTTTCTTAGCACGCCAAGTGTGATAGTCAGTACACTCCTTCTTCCTATGCCCTTCACCTCCACAGAAGAAACAACCAGTAGTAGTACTAGAACCGGTATCGTTTATTACACTAGGTGCCTTTTGTTATTTATTTTGTGGTGTTGTGTGTGCAACTTCCTTATCCTTCTTTCGATTTAATCTCTTACCTTAAATTTGGAAGTTGAGGCAATATTAGCACTTTCAGTCTTGTCTTACATCAACCTTACCTCTTCCTGGACACAGTGTGAGATGAACTCATTCAGAGACCAAGTCTTTTTCTGACAATTATAGCTCACCTTAAATTGATAAAAATGTCCCAAAAAAGATATTAAAACTAAATGCACTACCAAGTCCTCAGAGAGTTCAATCTTAAGTGCTCTCAGATTTTGAAGCAGTACGAGACATTTCCATAATGTATTCCCTAATATTGCCTTTACTTCCATACCTCATTGAGGTCAGATTTGTCAAGAGCGTTCCAATTTCAGCCTTTTTTGTTCTTGGCAAACCTTTTCTCAATATCAGCAAGTAATTCTTTAGCTGTAGCGATTTTCTCAAACATAGTGCCCCTTAATGCTTCTGAAATGGCTTTCTTCATGATCATCATACACATGCGATTTGATTTCTCCTAACTTTCCATATCCCTATTTTCATCCGTAGTACTTTTATCCGTAAGAGGTGGTGGCAAATTAGTCCTTATCTCAAGGTCGAAATCCATGATTCCGAGAACTATTAAAAGATTCTCTTGCCAAGACTTGAAGTTTGTGCCATTTATCATAGGGATGGAGTTGATGCTGGTAGTAGTATTAGCAGAGTAAACACATATGAATCAAAGAGAATAAACCTATCATGCTCACATAGAATGAACATAGAATTATAATAATAAATCCAAATAAAGGTAAATCTCATCTCAAGATATCGACACTACATAAAAATCTCATCTTTTGACAAGATGTGAACTTGAAATTGACATCTTGGCGCAGTAATCAAACACTGATAATAAGAACATATCAAGCAAGGAGTCTTCATTTTGGCGGATTCATTGCTCATATGCAAAACCAAATAATCATCACACGTTTACTACCACAATTGCACATGTAATTATGATAAATATTAACCTTCATTTGTCCGATGAATATTCACATAAATTACATGCATACAACCTTTTATATTTCAAAATAATTTAATTTACATAAGAGGGGTCACTTTTGTAACATTATTGCTTCAATTAGTATATCTCAAAATATATAAAACCGTATCAATATTTAAATTAAACAAATTATACTCTAAAACCGAATTAAGTTTAAGATCATATTTATTATTTAAAGGTAACTATTATTATTATTATTATTATTATTATTATTATTATTATTATTATTATTATTATTATTATTATTATTATTATTAACTGAGATCCTAAAGTTCATAATAGATCACGAATGGGCTCTATATTAATCCTTGATTCGCGTTTGAATCAAAACCAAAATAATGGAAGTCTTAATTTAAAAAAAAAATGATTACACCTGAATCCATAACGAGCAACAAACATAAACAATATATTTGTGTTAAATTCAACATAATCCATAAGCAGACAAACACACATGTAAAATAGAAAGAGAAAAAAAAACATATCAACTAAAGCTTACTCTTCAACAGAACATATTTCTTAAATCCATATTTCAAATTTCAAACTATTGAATACGTAATATGTATGATTCAGTTCTGAAACAATAACACCAACACCGATTGGAAATTAAATTGGAGCGATAATATTGATTACAACTCTAAAAAAAATCAAACAATTAATTCGATTCTCAACAAGTCAATTTGAGATGGCTCCAATACCACTTGTTAGATAATAATTTTAGCGAAAACCATCGCCATAATCGAGAAACCATCATATTGAATAATTAATAATCATAAGTTAGTTTTCGAAAGCATACCTGAATCCATAACAAGGATTGAATTTGGAGTTTGACCTTATAGGGCAATACGTTTCCAATCTTTTCAGAGAACTCTTTACCTTTCTTTGTAGGCTCTCTTCTCACGATGGGATGCATAATAGAATATATGATAATGATACGTATGACATAGGGACCATAACCCTTATATAGTTGAGTCATATTGAGTATACTTATTATAGCCCATTATTAAAATAGATAAATCATTAATGATCTACACATCAAAGACCCACATCCTATTAAATATATTAAAGTCCGATACCATAAACTTTATTTGATCACTTTTAACTGGACTTTCTTATTTGGCAGTTTACGTTATATAATTATTTTACATATAATCCTAATAATAAATTAAGGATCCAAAATGATATTGTTGGGCTACTTCACCTACTCAAAAGTCAAACCATGCAGAAAATGAAACAGAATTACTAAACAAACTTGCGTGGGGATTTGTAATATATAAACCCTTTGTTAATCCCTTTTATACAAATAGTTCATGAGAAAAAGAGGTGAACAAATCCCTCTTATTCAACTTAAACTTACCATCAGTCTCTAATAGAAAAGCAACAGCAGCATGATGATAAAGAAAAGTTGTGGACTATGAAAAGCAGAAAAAACGTGGTGACTGATTTGTACATATTTGTATGTAATTTTCGTGTATTTTTGCATCGTTTGTTGTATGCTTTTAGGGTGTTTAGGTTTATATTTTTATCGTTTTTCTTCCTTTTAATATTTTTCGTCTCGTTTGGTATTTAATGTGTTTTTACTTTATTTTATATGAAATAATCTAATTTTGCTTTATTTTAGTTTTTCAGCTCGAGACGAAGAAAACGGGACGAGCGACGTGACATGTGCAGCCAGCGCCCGCAGTCATCGGCCGCGTCGACACCGGGAGACGCTCGCATCGGTCGACACCAGGTCGACGCAAACTCTCTGTTGTGTCGATCTTTGCTCCATCAGTCGACGCTCAAGCCGACGCACACTTGCAGTTGCGTCGATCCTAGCCCGCGTCGGTCGACGCATTACCTGGTCGACGCGAGTGCCTGAATCGCGTCGACATCGACGCTCGGCATGCGTCGATCGATGCTAAAGCAGTTTTGGCAGTTATTTTGGGAAATCTTATAAAAGGCCGGTGGTTTCTTCGTTTTTAGAGTGCTGGGACGAGGGGGAAAGGTCCAAAATAATGTAGAGAACCCTCGGTTCATGCCACCCCTCGATTCATGCATAATTTGTATTTAATAGTTCCTTATTTCTTCATTTCTATGTCGTTCGACGTTTAAGGCCGTTTCTCATCGCTGAAGATCGTTCGATGGCTGCTGATTTCTTAGATATTAAGTGTTTATGAACTTTGCTTATTTGTTTTTATAGTGTAGCTTTGGATTTCGTTGTACTTTGATGTTGAACTTTAATAGCGTAATTTAGTATAATCCTTTTACCGGTTTTCTCATAGTTAATTTATGTTTATCTGCTTAAGTAGTTTAGTTGGGATTTCTTGTTGGATTAGTTGTTTGTTTTTAATGACGATATTTCTCGTGCTTTGCGTTGAAATTATGCTTCGATCATGATGATGCTAGTTGGATGATTTTATTGTTCTAGTGCCTAGGGTCATTTAGAACCATCGGGATTGACAACCCCAATCGTGGAGATGATTTTTGGCGCACTAGAATGTTGCTTTTCTCAATCGTTTTTAAGCTTTCCATTTTATTGCTCGTAGATGTTAGAAACCCCCAAACCTTATTTGATCGAGTGTTTAGTTTAGTTTTTATTTTCGTTTCTATGTACGTAAAACCGAACACCGAAATAGTTTCTGATTAGTCTTCCTTGTGATTCGACTCGAGTCAGCTTATCGCCTACAATAACTCCGTTCTCTTGCGGACGATTTTTTTTATTTTAAACTTATCACGCATCGATCGACGCTAAGACAGTTTTGGCTGTTATTTCAGGAAATTCTATAAAAGGCCGGTGGTTTCTTCATCTTTAGAGTGCTGGGACGAGGGGGAAAGGTCCAGAATAATGTTGAGAACCCTCGGTTCATGCCACCCCTCGATTCCTGCATAATTCGTGTTTAATAGTTCGCCATTTCTTCGTTTCTATGTCGTTCGACGTTTAAGGTCGTTTCTCATCGCTGAAGATCGTTCAATGGCTGCTGACTTCCTAGATAATAAGTGTTTCTGAACTTTTCTTATTTGTTTTTATAGTGTAGCTTTGGATTTCGTTGTACTTTGATGTTGAATTTTAATAGCGTAATTTAGTATAATCCTTTTACCGTTTTCTCGTAGTTAATTTATGTTTATCTGCTTAAGTAGTTTAGTTGGGATTTCTTGTTGGATTAGTTTTTTGTTTTTAATGACGATATTGCTCGTGCTTTGCGTTGAAATTATGCTTCGATCATGATGATGCTAGTTGGATGATTTTATCGTTCTAGTGCCTAGGGTCATTTAGAACCATCGGGATTGACAACCCCGATCGTGGAGATGATTTTGGCGCACTAGAATGTTGCTTTTCTCAATCATTTTCAAGTTTCCCATTTTATTGCTCGTAGATGTTAGAAAACCCCAAACCTTATTTGATCGAGTGTTTAGTTTAGTTTTTATTTTCGTTTCTATGTATGTAAAATCGAACACCGAAATAGTTTCCGATTAGTCTTCCTTGTGATTCGACTCGAGTCAGCTTATCGCCTACAATAGCTCCGTTCTCTTGTGGATGAGCTTTTTATTTTAAAGCGAAAAAGTTCGATTCAAAATTTGGCATAGACTGTGTTCATTAATTCACAAGAATACAATGTGTGAATATAAATACTAGCCAATGGAACATCCTAAAATAATATACGTATAGGTAGATAATAGGTCCACAGATCAAGACAAGCCATAGTTGTGATGACAGCTATTATATAAGGAAAAGGACAACACACAACGGTTGTTATTCTTGGCAGCTTGTGTAGCATGCATGCACATGCATGCATGCATGGTGATCAAATGTTCCAATACGCCCCCTTCAATTAGAGCTCTTTCCCGGTCCTACAGAAATCTTGTTTCTTAAATGAGAAAAGAATTGTCCATTAAGTGGTTTACTAAGGATGTCTACGGTTTGGTGCCATGCTAGAATGTGATGGACTGAAATTGTTCTTGCTGCCACCTTTTCTCTTACAAATGGATATCAATTTCTACATGTTTCACTCGTGGATGATGTATGGGATTCAAAGATAGGAGGACAGCTCCAAGATTGTCAACCCAAATATTAATAGGTGTTTTTTGAAAAACACCTATTTCAGCAAGTCATGATCTTAGCCATTATCACAAGTAGCAGCAGCTAGAGCCCTACATTCTGATTTTGTACTTGACCTGGCAATGGTCCTTTGCTTCTTGCTGCTCCATAAAATGAGATTGTTCCCCAAGTACACACAAAAACCGGTTTTGGATTTCCTATCATCTATGTCTGATCCCCAGTCAACACCCATAAAAGCTATTAACTGTAAGGTTGAGGCCTTGGTGAGATTTAAACCATGGTTAATAGTTCCTTTCAAATACCTGAGAATGCGCTTGACAGCTCTCAAATGAGTGTCAAGAGGATTTTGCATGTATTGACTGCACTTGTTGACACTATAAGAAATTTCTGGCCTTGTTATGGTTGCATATTGGAGGGCCCCAATGATCTGTCTATACAATGTGGCATTTTCAACATGTTGGCCATGGTATTTTGACAGGACAGGTGTTGCAACCATTGGACTTCTCACTCCGTTACAATTGGTCATGTTAGCTCTCTGCAGAATTGTGTTGATATAATTGCTCTGACCAACAAACATGCCCTTTTCAATAGAATGCAATTCCAATCCTATGAAATGGTGGGGAGAACCTAGGTCCTTTAAGGAGAGATGTTTTCTAAGTGCAGCTATAACTCTCTCAATTGCTGCATCACTATTGTTTATCACAAGAATGTCATCAACATATGCAAGTAAAAAAGTGCTCCGTGGTGGAGTATGATTATAAAATAAAGATGAATCTGCTTTGGATGGTTGGAACCCTAAAGAATTCAATACACTGCACAGCTTGACAACCATGATCTTGATGTTTGCTTAAGACCATACAGAGATTTTTGAAGCTTACAAATAATGAACTGATCTTGTTCATATCTTGGAGGTTGAAACATCTATAGTTCCGTGTCGAGATCCCCATTGAGGAAGGCATTGTCAATATCAACCTGTCTCATTGGCCATCCTCTTGAAATTGAAAGAGAAAGTACAGTTCTGATTATTGCAAGTCTTACAACTGGACTAAAGGTCTCATTGTAATCTGAACCAGGAATTTGACTATATCCCTTTGCTACAAGCCTGGCTTTGTGTCTTGAAATTGAACCATCTGCATTTCTTTTCAACTTGAAGATCCATCTACATGTAATAGCCTCCTTGCCAGGTGGCAATTTAGCTAGTGACCAAGTGTTGTTGGAGATAAGAGCCTGATACTCTTTGTCCATTGCCTGTTTCCATTCTGAAATGGCTGCAGCTTCATGATGAGACTTGGGCTCAATCTCTGCTGAGAGTGAACTGAGGAATGCTTTTGGCTTGAATATACCTGCCTTTGATCTGGTCACCATAGGATGAGTCCTTAAATGTGTTTGATCAACCTGCACAAAAGAAGCATCAGCTGGGGAATTGTGGTCAGTGGATGCACTAGAACTTTCTATCGTCAAATCTATGTAAAGCTGAGTAATCTGGATAGGTGAGGTTGATTTGGATAGGAGTGGAGGATCTGTGTTGCTAGAGGTAGAGTGAGGATTTGTAGGGCCAGAAGGGTGTGAATGATGATTATGAGGGTGTGAATGTGTGTTGCTAGGAGGAGAGTGAGGTGGAATGAAATTAAAACTATGGTCAATGAGGACAAGAGTGTGAGAAATGACATTGTGAATGTTGTTATGGATGTTGTTTTTGATAGGAGGGCCAGTTTTTGAGGCATAGGGGAACAGATTCTCATCAAACACTACATGTCTAGTGATGATGATCCTTTTGTTTGGTATAAGTACCTTGTAACCCTTGTATTGTTCATTATATCCAAGAAATATACAAGGTTGGCTTCTGAATTCCAACTTATGTTTGTTACAGGGCTTGAGGTATGGATAGCAACAACCACCGAAAACTCTCATGAGATTATAGTCAGGTTTTTGTCCAGTTAAGGCCTCTAAAGGTGAAATGTAGTGCAGGCTTTTGGTGGGAATTATGTTGATGAGGTCGGTGGATGTGAAAAAAGTATGATCCCATAATTTGTGTGGGACAGAAGAGTGAGCAAGAATGGACAGTCCAGTTTCTACTATGTTTCTGTGTTTCCTTTCAGCACTGCCATTTTGCTCAGGTGTATATGGACATGAAATTCTATGGTGAATGCCATTTTGAAGAAGGTATGTTGTTAAGGTTTTGTATTCTGTTCCTCCATAACTTTGTAGGATTTTGATCCTTTTCCCAAATTTATTTTCAACAAGTGTTTTGAAGTGAATAAAGGCAGAAGGAGTGTCAGACTTGGCTTTAAGAAAATATATCCAAGTGAATTTTGTTTTATGATCAACAAAATTAACATAATACTTATGTCATCATCAGATGTCACAGGTGAGGATCCCCAAAGATTAGTATAAATAAGTTCCAAAGCATCATAATTGTCAGTTTGAGAATTAGAGAAAGGTAATTTGTGACTTTTTCCCATTTGACATGAAGAACACAAAGTTTTTATTTCATTCCGAGAAGTCAAAAGATTACAACTACTGACAACCCTCTTTACAATATCATAGGAAGGATGTCCTAATCTATTGTGACAAAGATTAAGGCTACATTTATTCTTGGAACTTGAAAGGTAGGCTGTCTTGTGATCAGTTGGAGAAGTGGTGGGAAATGGATGTTTTTCCTGAACAAGGTCAAAGTTGTCGAGTCCATTCTTAAGCTTGCCTTTGATGAGTATCTGTCTTGAGGCTTTGTCCTTCACAAAACAGGTAAGAGGGTGAAATTCAAAGAATATATTGTTGTCTCTAGAAAATTGGGAGATACTAATAAGGTTTTTGGTCATTTGTGGCACATGTAAAAGATTGTTTAAAATAAAGAAATGGGGATTGTTATGATCAGCCTTAAACATAGAAGAGCCAAAAGTGGGATTTGATTCTCCAGATCCAGATGCCACATTTAAAGACAGTGCAGCAAAAAGTTATTTTATTTTTTAAAAGAAAAAGAAAAATAAAGAAATAGATCTGTGCAGGTATAGAGCCAGGTTGGTCAACCTGCTCTGATACCATAATAGGAAAGCAACAACAGCATGATAATAAAGAAAAGATGTGGACTATGAAGAGCAGAAAACAAATGGTGACTGAATTAGATTGTGTTCATTAATTCACAAGAATACAATGTGTGAATATAAATACAAGCCAATGGGACATTTTAGAATAATATACGTGTAGGTAGATAATAGGTCCACAGATCAAGACAAGCTATAGCTGTGATGACAGCTATTATATAAGGAAAAGGACAACACACAACATTTGTAATTCTTGGCAGCTTGTGTAGCATGCATGCATGATGATCAAATGTTCCAATATAATAGGAAAGCAACAGCAGCATGATGATAAAGAAAAGTTGTGGACTATTAAAAGCAGAAAACAAATGGTGACTGGAATAGACTATGTTCATTAATTCACAAGAATACAATGTGTGAATATAAATACAAGCCAATGGAATATCCTAGAACACTATACGTGTAGGTAGATAATAGGTCCACAGATCAAGACAAGCCATAACTCTGATGACAACTATTATATAAGGAAAAGGACAACACACAACGGTTGTAATTCTTGGCAGCTTGTGTAGCATGCATGCATGGTGATCAAATGTTCCAATAGTCTCGCCTTCAGAATTCAAAATTGTTGTCACTGCGGTCCGCCACCTTCATCATATGTGCTACTGCTCGTCTGTGGTATGAGCGGACAATCGAGTATGATGTGGAAGAAGGTTTTGAGGATTTGATTGGATCCATCGAGATGCATACGCGCGCGCGCGCACACACACAAATATATATATATATATATATATATATATATATATATATATATATATAAATTAGGTTTTTTTAGGTCGTGTGGTATTCAAGACAATTTAGGTTATAATTTTTGATTTAAAGGTAAATATAATTATTCCTTAATTATCTAACCAAAACAAATTAAGAGATAAGGATGTATTCAGTTTCAACAATTTTTGTTAAACATATGAATTTTACATAAAAATATGTTTACAAGTCACAAAAAATTCCTCCAATTTTGAACTTACCTATAAAGTGAAAATTTACTAAATTGGCAAATTAGTTTGAGTTTTTTTTTTTTGAAATATCATACTATCATCAAACATTTTTCACCTCAAGTTCCAATGAACCAATACAATGGTGTTACGACTGTACCCTTAATAAAAGACCCTGAGTTTGACTTCTCGCAAATATTCACCCGTCTCATATTTGGGTAACCATCGCCCCAAGCTGTCTTGATCTACCTCAGACAGTGCGAGTTATAAATCCATCTCACGCGCCATGTATTGTACGAATATATTAGAATGATTATAAATATCATCACACCATCATTAGTTACCACTTTTAGAATTTGGTAAACACCTGTGTTAGACTAGATTAATGGGTTACAGAATTTGATAAACATTTGTGTTAGGCTAGATTAATGGGTCATGACCCGTTAGACCATTTGAGTCGATACTATAATATATTGATTTTTGTATCGAAAGTATTGATATTTCACAAATCTTTGACCTTGATATAATGTATTGATTTTTATACTATGATGTATTGGTACAATGATGTATTGATTTTTATAGTATAATTAATTTTTTACTATAATGTATTGATATGAAATCTTGGCCTAACGGATGATTCGGTAGTGCGGCCTAACAAGAGTGTTGCCTGTAGAATTTTAGCTGAGAACAAATTCAACTAACACATTTTTTCTTTTCTTTTCTTTTCGCCTTGCTGAGGTTATGTTTGGACAAACATTAAAAATTCCAAATTTTATTTTTTTAACACCGAATATTTGTTTATTTACATTTTAAAATTAAAATACTCAACTAACAATTTTTGAGTAACACCGACCATATATTTATCACATTTACTATCTATTATTTCATATATCGCCATTCAGTCACATTATGTCTCACTTTTTAAAAAAAATAATTACAATATATATAATATAAAACTATTTATTTTCAACAATGAGTTACCCTATCATTTTAAAGTAAATAATTCTCGAATCTACTTACTATTCATAAATTCAAAACTCCCACGAATTCTAATATAGACATTCCCTAAGAATACATGTATTAACTTTATTGACCTGAAAGGATCCTAAGTCAAGTGACATGAAGACTTCAACTGCATTGATTTTCGATGGTTAAAGTTTGAACTAAAATATCTACAATAGTATTGCAACAAACAAATAAAATCACTATACTTATCGGGTGAAGTTTTTTTCACATGAGTATTTAGATTTAGCTCTTACTTCCCGTGCAAGTAAACCCAAGTTCAAATTTCATGGTTGCGCGTAAGTGAGAATTTCCTATAGTTGAACATATATTCAGTTAATAATTGTTTTAAAAAAAATCACATGGGTGCATGGCGTGGAGTTTTAATTAACAGGAAATTAATTCGGTGCTCTTGTCATAAATAGCAAGTTGCAAACAGAGAGATTTTGATGGTTTTGACCAGCCATTGCACGTGTGACTTGTACCTATATACGTTCAAAGAAACGTACTATTGGTGTCGCTGTTGAAATTAATTTGACACAAATCTCAATACAAAGCCTCCCTTTCAATGCCTTCTCCAAACGGGACCCAGTTTCGGACCTAACACATTATTTTCAATAATTCCACATATTTTCATATTGTTTGATTTATTATTTCCAGTGTCGGCGGCTTGTACAAATTTTTATCTTCGATTGAAACAGTCGGTAATTTCTGATCTTTTGTAAGAGCAAAAAGGGTAATCTTTTTTATTTTTAATTGAAATTGTTAATTTCCTTCAAATCATAAGGTATTGCTAAATTTCCAAAAAAACTAATTGTTTTGAACGGAAATTTATCATCCACTTAATTCGAATTTATCATTGCATGGAGGAGGTGATTAAAGTAGTTAAAATGGAATTTACTACCCCTGGATAGTTCCAGATTAAAATCATTTAATGAGACTCTAGTAATAAATTACTTATTGCTTTATGTGATCCTTTATTTATTTCACAATATTAGCTGGTGTTGTCTGGAGGTTGTCTTTACAATTAGGAGGCAAATATCTTGAAATTTGATATTCTCCTCCTTTCCTACCCACCTTCCAAATGTCCCCATTTTAACATTTTTAAATCCAATATACTATTCTATTTTATTTTCTACAAAAGACATTACAATATTATTAAGTCCATAAAGAAACTACTACTCATTTTCCTCTCTCACTCACCAAACCCTCACACATCCCCATCATATAAATCCCTCCTATAAGCACCCTTTTCAATCCCACGCAAAATTTAAAACCCCCAAAAAAACCCTAATCCCCATTTCATCTGATCAACCCAAATCCATAAAAAAGAAAAAGAAAAAGAAAATGGCCTTAATATCCCCAAAAAAGCTTAGAAACGACCTTTACTCATACTCATACCAACAAGACTCAAACACGCCCTTAGTCATCTCAGTTCTTGCCTCTCTCATTGAAAGAACACTTGCTAGAAATGAAAGGATAGCTGGCAAGAACTGCAAATGGCCATCATCAACGTCGAAAACCCGAGTTTTCGACTGCAACGAGACGCCGGACATGACTATCCAATCCTATCTTGAGAGGATTTTCAGATACACTAGAGCCGGACCTTCGGTTTATGTCGTCGCATATGCTTATATCGACCGGTTTTGCCTGTTTTATCCCGAGTTTCGGATTGGAGCTAGGAATGTGCATAGGCTGCTCATCACTACAATCTTGGTGGCATCAAAATATGTTGAGGATATGTAAGTCATGATGATCAATTTAATTTAATTTAATTTATTCCCCTACTAATTTATTAGAATTGTTTTTGATTATGATCAAAATAAATTAAAGTTGTATGGTGATACATTAAAAAGTTGATATATTAATTTTGGACAAATTACAAAATAAAAAAAGAAAAAGAAAATTAGTAGGAATATTGATATCACTAGGTTATTTTTAATTCGATTAAATTCATATATGTTATTAATTTATGGAAGGTAATTTTGCTATGATCACTAATATTTTTGTTGTAATGATTTTGTGCAGGAATTACAGAAATTCATATTTTGCTCGAGTTGGGGGTTTGACCACATTCGAAATGAACAAATTGGAGTTCGAATTTTTGTTCATGATGAAATTCAAATTGCACGTGAATGTGAGTGTTTTTGAGAGCTATTGCTGCCATTTAGAGAGAGAGGTTAGCATTGGAGGAGGGTATCAAATTGAGAGGGCTTTAAGGTGTGCTGAAGAAATCAAAGCTAAGCAATCAACACAAGAAACAAGATTCAATGAGCAGATTGCTCAAATTTTGCTCTAGACCCCTCCTTTTCTTTGGGATCAGATTTATTTGCAAAAATGGGTATATAAAGGACGTTTGATACCAAATTGTACATAGATTTGTATAATTATAAGATTTTCGGTTTGGGGAATAACTAATGAAAATGAGATGCGATTTAAGATTTTTTGTGATTGAAATTTCATACACTTGAATGTTCTTGGGCCCCTTTTTTAGAAACAGAGTACATATAAGTGTGGTTGTGCAGCCGGGCTTTCGGGCCGCTTTCCATATAGTAACGATAAAGGATTGTTTTGAAAACTTGGTAGCCATATCTCGTTGTCATCAATTATTATGTAAAGTTCATTAAGCCACTAAACTTAAACTACGAGTGTTGTGCGATTTACTTATTAAACTTCTTTTAGTGTCACTGCATTTACAGTACATTGTAAATACAAGTAAATTACGTTTGGACCAAGACTATACATGTATTTTGTGGAATTCTTTTTTTTTTTTTTTTGGTCCCAACATATTGCGTTTTTTTTTTTCTTAATTGTCTCCTAAAATATAAAAGATTTTAAAATAACTTTTGATATATAGAATTTTAACAAATTGGCTTTATACTATCAATTTTTTCCGCCAGAAAAGTGGCCAACGGTTTTTGATTTGAGCTGAAAATTTACATGATAATTAAAAAAAAAGAGAGAGAATTCCAACGGTATCAACAAAAGCTTGAATGGAGCAACGAAAATTGGTGAATAAATGTACAATTTTGTTAAACTAGGTTTAGGGGTTTCAGATGAGTTATCGACGTCGGGTGGGGTTGAAATTTTGCGTGCAGACTCAAAAAAATGAGTGCAGACTCTAAAAGAAGAAAAGAAGAAATTACATGAAACAAAATGATTGTTGAGAATTTATTCTTGGCAATAATTCTTATTTTAGTTGTTTGCCTTTCTTGAGCACAAAATAAATTAGGACTCTAAATTTTGTTTTCTTGATTATATTTAGGACTTTATTTAGTTTTCTAAATTATGTTTAGAATTTGTTTTACTTGTTTACCAAGTTTAGGATTCTAGAATTATCTATTTAAAACAAGGAGAATACTAAGGCTTGGAGATACTTTTGAGACGCACGATTTTTTGAGACGCAAGAAAGAGAAGTAGCAGGCGACGTAAGACAAGGAAGAACACAAGTAAGATAACTACTTGGAGTCACTGTATGAGATCAAGAATGTCTTCAAAGTTTGCGTGACCAAAGAGGAGATCTTTTCATTTATCATATGTTTGATACTTTAGTTTTTATATATTACTTCTTATCTTTTTGTATTGATCGCGAACAAAGAAAATAATATAATTTTTTGGGTTTGTACACCCAAGTTCAAAAGTACTTTTACTTATCTTTTTGTATTGATCGTCAACAAAGAAAGTAATATAACTTTTGGGTTTGTACACCCAAGTTCACAAGTACTTTACTTGTGAACTGAATTTAAATTGCTGTGTTCTTGAGTTTAAATTTTCGCTGCATATTTTTAGTTAAACTCTGGTTGATGTTGATTTAAGTATTGGTTAACATTGAAAACAACATAATATACTAATACTTATTTTCAAAACCATAAACCTACAAATTTAGAGTGACAAAAAATCTGAAAACAACATGCATGTAGAAAAAGCTCTGGAAATTGAAATCAAAGAAAAAGTCAAAAACTTAGCAACTGTGGAAAAGCACATGAAACAATTGAACCTATCTTCTTCTCATGTGTTAGAGCTAAAATGATTCGGAAGAGTGCCAATGGTTCAGTGGGATGAACTGTAGTTTTGTAGTTCTCTAATTTTAAAGAAAATAAAATTTCTTATGCAGAAAGCAGATGTTGTGACTGGTGATATAACACCAGTTCCAACATCAGTTTACTGAACAGTTTAAAATCAGATAAAAAATAAACGCAGCGGATAAATTAAGTTAAACACAGAAATAAAACTTTTAGCCCGTAAGAAAACGTTTTTACGGATTTGGGTATACAAACCCGAAAACTTTATTACTTATCGTTTAAAGATCAATTACAAAGTACTAAGTAATATATGAAAACAATTGTATCAAACTCGATACGAAAATACTTGTTGCCGTAAGATATATTCTCGTCCGTTGGTTACGCAACGTCTAAGAACTCTTGATCCGAATCCCAACTCCAAGTATGACTGATGCTCTGCGTTCTTACTTCTTGAAATCGTTGAACCTTGTTCTCCTGATTTCGTTCTCTGTCTTGCGTGCGTTCCTTCTATGTTTTTCGTCCGTTCCCCTCTTTTGCGTCGACCAACTTTTTATAAAAATAAAGGACTCCTAAACTTGATGGACAAGTTTAGCTAAAATAAGGTAATTAAATAAAGTCCTAATACTACCTTAGGTAAGAAGTCTAGAGTCCTAATAAAATAAAAACTCTAAGAAAGGCAAACTACCAAAAAAAAATTATTGCGAATAAATTCTCAACAATCTCTCCCTTTTGCCTTTCTGGACAAAACTAACGACGCAAATACGAAACAAAATAAACTCCCCCTAAAAGTAACAACTCCCCCTAAATGAAACAAATCCAAAATGAAATAACAATAAAACAATGTTTTCGTTCAACTAAAAAAGAAGAAGATAAATTAAGGACCACGATGAGCCCTCTTGGAACGACGTAAGGGCCTCGAGGTCTCCTCACAACCAGCTCTCCTCTTCTTCATCAATCTCCGCATACGCCTCAGCTTCATGTTCCTGTAACGAACCGTTTTCTGCCGCTTGCTTAGGCTGGTCAGAACTGCAGCAACATCATCATTAGGGGTGGCAATAGCTGACACGGCACGATAGCATGACACGAACACGACACGATAAGAAACACGACTATAGAGACAAAGACACGATAAGGCACGGCACGACACGAAATGACACGAAACACGACACGAAAAGCACAAAATCTGAATTAAGTTAGATTTACACTTATTTTTACATTTATGATCAAATAAAATAGAGAATAAAAAAACACGATAGTGCGACACGAACACAACATGGTAACCCGATTTGCCACCCCTAATCATCATCATCATCGGCATTCTCGGCGTCGTCATTCTCTCCCCCTTGTTCAGACAGCAAAAGGGCCTCTTCCCAGGAAATACGAAGAGCCTGAAGTTGGGCAATCTGGCCGGTAAGTTGAGCAATCTGCCGGTCAAGGAGCTTCAGCTGGGCACGCACCACAGGTGCTGGCAAACGAACCATGTTGAAACCAGTGACAGGAATACCAGAGTAGTCACCACTTCCAACATCAACCCGATCAGGGGCAAGCCATGGTAAATCAATCGCACGGGGGCCAGTAAGATGTTGAGGGCGTAGAGTGAACTTCTCAGCATCCCCAGTCAGCACATCATCACGACTAGGCCTAAAGCCTTGTTTCTCCAACAACCCAAAAATCAGTGACGGAAAGCAAAGAGAGGAGTACACATTAGAAGTGCCAAACCTTGTAACCGCATCAAAAACCATCTGCCCAAAATCAAACTTCATCCCACAGCCAACCTTGTACAGAAAAATAGCCTGCGGGCGTGTAACTACCGTTGTATTCGTGGTCGGCACCCAATTGCACACAACAATCTTGTGCAATACAGAGTAAAGGGAGCTCAAACGAGTACTAGCCAGCTGCTCCACCTACTTATCAACCAACCCTCCAGTTAGAAAATGAATCACCTCACCCATATCATCGACGGTGGAATCACCGTGATATTCCTCAGTGCCAAACATCTCATTAATAAGAGCAGGAGTAAAAATATACACACACCCACGTACAAAAACTTTCCCATAGTTCACATACTTGGGATTGGCCACAGATGGTAATAAATTCGCATAAAACTCAAGCACCACATCACGAACATACGACATACCAGTGGAAACCGTTGAGTACATACCTTTAAACTTTAAAAAGGCAATCAGATTTTGTCGTTCAAAAAGTTCAACAGGGATCCGTCGCTCAGCAATAATGCCACGGCCTTGATACTTTGAAAACAGCTCTTCTGCATCTTCAGTCAAAAAAAGCATGGAGAAGGGTTCCATGTCCTTAATCTCAACATCTGGAGAGGTAGCCTCACCAGAGCTAGTGGAGCGATGAGAGGTGGCCGATGTAATTGGGTCAACAGCAGGTGAGTCTGCAGCATTCTTCGGTTGTGGCGATTGATTAGCAAAAGGCGATGTTGGTACCTGTGACAAATCAGCAGATCCAACATCCACAGTCGGAACAGCAGCAGGCACTTTTCTTTTGGACTTCTTCGGTGGGAGGAGATCACGGAGAAGAATATCATCAGAGGGATCCGGGGAATGTTCTAATCCAAAATCAAAATCAGGCTCAGGCTGAGCCATAGGAACAGAAGAGTCTGGAGGTTTTGGCATGGAGGAACTTGTTACTTCACCAGTGATGAAGTCAAGAACCTCGTAAGGGGCACTGGAATACTCAGTTGCTGTGGATTTTGGTGACACTTTGACGGGTTTCGGAGGAGCCGTCTTAGCAGCCCGAGGAACCAGATGCTTGCGACGACCTCGCTTAGGCTTCTCCAGGCGTGAAATCGGAGACGTCACCGGAGTGACAACTGGAGCGGTCACCGGAGCAGTGGGCACATACTCATCATCGTCTGGATCTGTCAGAACCGTAACATCTTCACGAAAATTCATCTGCTCGAGGGGCACCTGACGCCTGGGAACCGGCCTGACTTTTTGGTACAGCCGGTGGCACAACTCTCGGCGGAATGTTCCGTAAACGCCTCGACCGCTTGAGAGAGGGATTCCTAATTCGCCCAAATAAATCTGCAATTAAAGGAAGATCAGGCAAGTTATCTACATCAATTTTGTTTCCCGCCTGACCATGAAACAATTGGGCCATCGGAGGAGCTTCATCAGCGACCGGAACAGCAACCAGCTCGGTACTCGACGAAGGTGATGGAACTGCTGACGGGTCTTGAGGTAAGGCACCACCCATCTCCACTCGTATATCCAGCCCGCCGACTCGAGGTAAATTTCGGACAACCTCGGCAAGTGGATTACGATCTCCGGCAGAAAGTTCCGGTGTCCTTTTTGGAGAAGTCATCCCTGTAGAAAATCTGAAACGAGATAGAGAAGAGAGAGAAAAAGAAAACGATAGAAACTGAGAGAGAAAGAGGGTTAGTGAGTATGATTGAAAGGACTTTTGTCTTGAATTATGTGCAGAAAAAGGTAACAAGTAGCCTCCTTTTATTCTGCCAGAAGTGACCGTTGGCTTATAGAAAGAAAAAAATATCTCCAAAAAAAAAAAAACTTTTAGGAAACAGAATCCCACTCCCCCTTAAATAGGCCAAACAAAACTAACCCACAAAACACACGTCTTCTCAATCTCAAGATTTTAAAAAGATTTTGTTGGATTTATACCATCACTATAGTAACAAAAAAAAAACGTACTCGGTGAATACAACTTTGACCAAATTAATCTTTTATTACCTTTCCAACCCCAGATTTTAGCACCATTGAAACAAACAAGCATAATCAACCTTCGACGTGATTAAAAGATTTTAGAGCAAGACAGAAACACGAGAGACACAATGCACAACTGTTAGGCATAATCCACAAAGTATGTATGTCCTAAATTGATGCCTAAAAAAATGACCTAAATAAAAATAAAAAAGAACTTACGTTTTTGGTGACTTGATCAATGTTGTTTTTCATTACTGATAACATTATAGCAAACATTACTGTGGTGAAGTCAATGAAATCAGACCCCTTAACCCAAGTTAATGACAACGTCAAAATCTTTCAATAAGGTGAAATTTAAAGATCGGACCTTTATAATCTAGATTTTCTTCATCCTTTCTTTTGGATTTAAAGAAAATAACTTATCTTTAGCAATTGCTGTTAACACCTTTTGTTTTTGGACTTGGGAGAAAGCCAGTTTCTGCGGGAAAGATTCACAATCACCGTTTTTTCAAGAGGTTAGCCTTTTTGTCATCACTTTTATTACAACAATGATCTTGTTGCACCATAAAACAGACCCAATGCATTTAGTATGTGTATGAATAATAAAATTAAAAATGCATGCAAAGTATTACAGATGTTGTGACTGATGACAATTATGAGGTGTCACAACATCAAACATAACACGGACTAGACAATGCACATACCGAGATGTCTTCTCAAACGAGAGAAGGTCTCATAATCTAATGCCTTTGTGAATATGTCTGCTAGCTGATCGTCTGTCCCCACATGCTCAAGACTCACTATTTTTCTCTCAACCAAGTCTCGGATGAAATGATACCTGATGTCGATGTGCTTTATTCGAGAGTGCTGGACAGGATTTTTAGAGATGTCAATGGCACTCGTATTATCACAGAGTACGGTCAGAATGCTGCTATGGAGACCGTAGTCTTCGATCATTTGGTTCATTCAAAGAAGTTGCGTACATGCACTTCCAGTTGCTATATACTCAGCTTCAGCTGTTGAGAGAGAAATGCAGTTTTGCTTCTTACTATACCATGAAACAAGGTTACTACCTAAGAAGAAGCATCCCCCTGATGTACTTTTTCGATCTACCACATCACCTGCCCAGTCAGAGTCAGTGTATCCAACAAGTTCAGTACATGTATCTTTAGTATACCACAGTCCTAATTCACTAGTTCCAGCCACATATTTGATTATTCATTTAACAACTTTCATATGTGACTCTTTAGGATTCGCTTGATACCTAGCACACAAACACACACTGTACATTATATCAGGTCTACTTGAAGTTAAGTAAAGTAAACTCCCTATCATACTTCTATAGACCGTATTGTCTACACTAACCCCAGCATCATCTCTAGTCAGTTTACCTGTTTTACCCAAAAGAGTTTTCTTAGGTTTCTCATTTTCTAACCCAAATTTCTTTACTAAATTGTTCGCATATTTGTTTTGGGAAAGAAAAATACCATCATCAAGTTGCTTGATCTGAAAACCTATGAAGTAAGAAAGGTTACCTTCCATGATCATTTCGAACGTGTCGGACATTCGATCAATAAACTCTTTCACCATCTGTTCACTTGTGGAACCAAAAATGATATCATCCACATAAATTTGAACAATAAGAATGTGCTTATTTGATTTGAGAAGAAACAAAGTTTTATCAACCTCACCTCGTCTAAAGTTTAAAGGTGTTGAGTTAACCTCTCATACCAAGCTCTTGGAGCTTGCTTCAAACCATACAAGGCCATTTTCAGTTTTAAAAAAAAATTAGGTTTGTCAGGGTCAACAAAACCTTTGGGTTGTTCTACATACACCTCTTCACTCAAAACACCATTTAAAAAAGCACTCTTAATGTCCATTTGATGTAGAGATATTTTCAAATGACAAGCAACTGCAATTAAAAGCCTTACCGATTCTATGCGTGCTACCGGTGCAAATGTTTCATCGAAGTCGATACCCTCAATTTGAGTGTATCCCTATGCAACTAACCTTGCTTTGTTCCGAACAATGTTTCCGGCTTCATCGGTTTTATTCTTGAAAATCCACCTGGTTCCAGTGACATGCGTGTTTTCAGGTCGAGGAACTAATTGCCAAACATCATTCTTTGCAAATTGTTCCAGCTCTTCTTGCATAGCTCTTATCTAGAATTCGTTCTTCAGAGCATCCTCTACTCTTTTTGGCTCTGTTTTAGCAAGAAACAAGGTGTACCGAATTTGAGAGCAGTTAGAAGACAAACAGACATACCTTACCATTTCTTTGAAATTTATCTGCTTCTTTCTAGTGCTCCTCTCGTCGATATCTCCAATAATCTGACCTATTGGATGATTCCTCTGAACTCTCGACGGAATATCCCTCTGATACAGGTCGATTTAAGTGCCAGAATTGTCCTCGTCGGAGTCTGAGTCTGATTCAGCGGTTTCTGGAACTGGTGTTGACACAGGTGTTAAATCACTGGTTCCAACATTGTCTGTTTCAGTGGGAACTGGTGTTGGGTCTGGTGACATGTCACCTGTGCTGTCATCAACTGCTGCTCCAGATCCTGTACCTGCACTTTCATCTAAGACATTCGAAATATTTTGAGAATTTTGAACATACACTAGATCATTGTCCTCCGCTGGTTTGACCCCACTAACCAAATCATCAAATTTTGCATTCATAGACTCCATCATGCATCTAGTTCTAAGATTAAATAACCTATATGCATGGCTATTTTGGGAATACCCCATGAAAATGCATCTGTCGCTTTTAGAGTCTAGTTTTGAAAGATGTACTCGATCGTTTAGAACATAACACACACACCCAAAAATATGGAAATAACTTAAGTTAGGCTTTTTCCCCATTAACAACTCATAGGGGGTAACATGTGACCCAGGCCTGAAATACACCCTATTAATAGTGTGGCAAGCAGTGTTCATTGCTTCATCCCAAAAACGCTTAGCTATTCCATTCGAAATCAACATTGTTCTAGTCATTTCAGCTAACGACCTATTTTTCCTTTCTACTACGCCATTTTGCTGAGGCGTAATAGGAGAGGAAAATTCATGAGAAATTCCCACTTTCGAACAAAATTGAGAAAAAGCTTCGTTTTCAAATTCCTTTCCGTGGTTTGACCTGATCCTTCCTATGGTTACACCAAAACGCACACAAAGTCTTTTAATTAATTTTTTAAAAATTCCAAACACTTCTGATTTTTCTCTTAAAAATTCAATCCAAGTATATCTAGAAAAATCATCTACTAAAACCAACACATACCGTTTGCCTCCAAGGCTTTCTACCTCCAGTGGTCCCATCAGGTCCATGTGTATGAGCTCAAAGCAGTTAGAGGTGGTGAGACTTTGTATGTTTGGGTGTGGAACTCTGACTTGTTTGCCCTTTTGACATGCCTCACAAACTTGAAAGATCTTCGTATTGAGCTTCGGGAGACCATTGGGTAGTCTCCGGAACCGCCGCTGCCACGGGTTGCTTCCGCCGACGACCGAAGGAGGGGTGCTGCGCGGCGATTTCTAGAAATTGGAGAAGAAAGAATGAAGAAAAATGAGAAACTGGTGGGGATTTGATATAACTAAATAAATTACAATAATGCCATCGGGTCGGGTATTGAAACGGGTCATGGGTTGGTCTAACGGGAGAGACCCGTTAATCTGGACTTACCCAAGTCTTTGCCAAAACTAAATCATCCCATACTCTTAATTCAAAAAAAAAAAAAAAGTAAAATCATCTCTTACACAAACAAATTCTAAATAAAAAAAGAAATGGAAGAAAAAGTACGTGAAAATTGAAAATACAAACTGTGTGAAAAGAACTGACTCTCTCTCCTCACTCCTTAGACACACTGGGTATGGCTCATAGCTAAAGGCAGACTGCAGAACTTGTGAGAAAATAAGCAATATTTACAATCATTAGCATAATTCAATTATATTGGGACTAGGGCTGAGCATGGGACTAGAAAATACCCGAATTGTACTGGATTTCGAATCAAACCATACCGAAACCAAAAAAACCTTCGTTGACCATTGACCAGTCTCTGAAGCGAATCGTCCGAATTTCTTTTAGCGGGACGGATCTGGAGATTTTTAAATCCCCTTAAAATCTTTGTACCGAACCGAGAACCGATACTAGAACCGATTTATAATTGTATTAAATTAGTTATAAATTTCATTATATTCGATAGTTAATAAGTAAATATCTATTTTTATTAATCTTGTATCTTAATTAATCATCAACTAACAAGTAAAAGTCAAATTTGTAATAATCTAGTAATTTTAATTTATGATTATAATTTTAGCGTAAAACGGAGATTTATCCGAAAACAGAACTAAATCGTAGCAGAATCGAAAAAGAACCATTGACTTTGATTTTTTTTTCCGAACCGAATCGTACCGAAAAAATAATGGTACGATTTTGGAGATTTCTAAATCCCTGAATTGAACCGGGACCGTACTCACCCCTAATTGGGACACTCACAAAAACTACCCTAATGTTTATTCTATTTACGAAAAAAGAAAACATTTATCTTTCAAATTTACATATAACCATCTGACATAAGGTTTATTTGTAGAATAAATACAAATCTCAAGTTTTTTTTTTTTGTGTGTGTTTTGTTTGTTTTGTAATTATAAAAAATTACTGTTTTTTTCTTATTTAACTTAAACTTTAGATTTTTTTAACTTTTTTGGTAATTAACCCTAATGAATATTTTTGAAACTTAGAAGAGAAAATGATCGGTATACACCTCCCGCAGTACAAAGAATGGCGCCATAAAAAATGATTTGAGCTAGATTATCCAAAAGAGTAGGGGTCCATTTCTAAAACACTGATATGAACTTTACATTAAAAATGATAATTAATAAAAGAGTTAAGAAATGGGTAACTTTTTCATCAAAATAATCACCTCAAACAAAACACAAACTTCACCTCTCTATAAACACATTTACAAAATGACATCAACATTTAGATTAAGAGAAACAAATGACACAAATACAACCTGCTTTATCAACACTAAGTGAATGAATTTTTCTATATAACTAGATAGGGCTCCATTACGGAGCCCTATATAACACATGACATTCACCCCATCGTGCATTTATAAAAAAGGAAGGAAAAATATAAAGAAAAAAATGATTAAGAACTCA
>BMAC01000025.1:558217-577984 GCA_014905375.1 Phtheirospermum japonicum | reverse complement strand
GCAGCGACGGACGGCGAGGCCCCACCCCCAGGCGTGGCTGATTTTCTACTCCAATTTCAGAAATCGGTCGGACCCTTCTCCTTCGATTGACCACACGGTGGTGGCTCGGCGAACGGCGGTAGCAATTCAACATGGGGTGGCTTCGGCTAATTCGCATAGGGCCGCTGGGTCTCGCCCAATTTCAGAACTCGGCCGATTGGGCGGTGTTGCTGTGGCTGTTAGGGCCGGATTGTTGGTTTGTTCTACTCTTAATATATTGAACTGGTTTTATTTGTTATTATTATTCCGTTTCTTTTGCTGTGATAAAAAAAAAAGAAGTTTTTTCCTGTTTTCGATTTGTCGTAGATCTGATTATTGAGAAGTTAAAGATGTTTCAATTGCAAGTAGAAATAAAAGCAGTCGCATCTAATAGTAAATTGAATTACTTWGTAAAATCAAGTCTCCTAATATGTTTGTGTGTTGCACCAGGTGTGGTCACTGCAAGCAGTATTCATGTGAGTGCAAGGGTATCTATATCCTGCTACATACAAGTCCACCATTTCATCATGAAATACCAGTTTCTAAAGATAAAAGGTAGATAATTTATTGATAGACAGGTAGTTAATTTTTATGAGTTGTCCATTGTGGAGTATTTTAGAGGCAAATTCACTTTTTGGGCAGAATGCTTTAAAACACTGAGGGGAGTACACATCTTGAAATAAAAATATACTAAACAATGTCAAACTTTGTTTAATCAAATCMTTCAAAACAACGAGAAAACGAGAATCTGAGAAATACTTGTGTTCTGCGAATATTTTATTTTCAGTATTTTCTATATCTATAGCGATTGTTCTAACAATTAAATTTCTTTTTATGCTTAACTATTGCTGGGGTACATAACTTGTGTAAAATGTTTGAAGTTGATCTATAAATTATCTTAACACCCAAACATTGAAGAATGAGCTATATGAATTTATTTGTTCAATTTAGCTTATATCTATTGACAGACTTGTATTGGTAGTGCCAATTAATTTAAAAATTCTTTTTGTCAACTAATAGCACTTTAATAAGTCTAACATTAATTGGTAGTAATTTTAGTGTAGCACAATCATCTTGTTCGTAATTGAACTTTATAGCCTGACTTCTGTTTGTATTCACATACTGCTAACAAAATCGCTCCAGAGGTACATATCTCTTGCTAATCTGAAATTTTTAAAGAATATTTGCTTTTAGATTCAAAGTATCACTAMAATGTCTATATATATAATGCTTATGTATGCTTTTTTTTTTTTAATTTTCAGTATGAGAAAGCTGCTTCTATTTAAAGCACTCTTAATCCTCCAAAGTTGTGTTAGCAAAAATTGATGCAAATGTTGATGAAAATAAGGTCCTTGCTAGTGGATTTGAGGTTAAAGGTTACCCCACGCTTAAAATACTGAGATATGGAGGTAGTGCCGATGGAGTTTTGTGTGTTGGTCGAGGGGCAGAGGTTTCCGAAGGCTTGTATTGCTGATATTGGGGAAAAATTGTTTCCTCATTAAGGAAATCACCAGGTAATAATATATTTTCATAGAGACTTGGAAACGTACTTCATGACTGGTTTTGTAAGTATTGATCAATTTTACTTTTGATCTTGTAATTATGCAATTTAGGGCCTGGAGTAATGTTCCATAATCATTGTTTTGTTTGTTTGTGCGTATGTCAGCAATACAATAATATGTATTATTTATCCGGAGTAATTTTTCATTCATTCATTGAGCTGATTATTATTCGGTGCTGGTGTAATCTGGTCAGTTCGTAATATTTTTCGGTTTAAACATGCAGGAGGCATTGGCTCAACTTTTTATGGCAAGTATTGTGCAACAATTCTCTAGAGCAATGACATGAAGAAACAATTGGAGAAAGATGTCATTGAATTTTCAAATTCCAGGAAGGGAACAAAGAAATGATTTCCATGTCTTTCAAGATGCCAATGGGTGGATTTTTTTTAAGGGATATTTATATTTTGATTAATATGTATCTATTTTCTGTTAGGACATATTGGATTTTATACTCAGACGTACTACTATGTGTGTGAACTTAGTTATCTTAGACTCTTAGTTAGTTGTTACTGAAATGCTGATGCAGTTGCTAATTTTATATTAATACTATTGTGTGTTGAACTATTGTAAAACCTTGAAAAAATGTTTTGTATTGGGTTTTATAAAATAATGTATTGGTTTATGTTCTATAATGTATTGAGTTTTTGTAATAAATGTACGGTTTTTGTTTTGCAATCACAAAAGTTATGAACTATGATTTTTGTCTAACAGTAAGTACTTTTTGTGTTTTTTTTTTGGTAATTAGTGGAAGTTTTAGTTCCCATTTTTTGTAAATTCTTTGATAAGATATTTTGTATTGATTTTTGTAAAACAATGTATTGGTTTATGTGCTATAATGTATTGAGTTTTTGTAATAAATGTACGATTTTTGTTATGCAATCATAAAAGTTATGAACTGTGATTTGTGTTTATAAGTAAGTATTTTTTGCGCTTGTTTTATTTTTTTGATGAATGGTGCAAATTTTAGTCCACATTTTTTGTAAATCCTTTGATAAAATATTTTGTATTGGTTTTTGTAATGTATTGGTTTATGTGCTATAATGTATTGAGTTTTTGTAATAAATGTAAATTTTTTTTTATGCAATCACAAAAGTTTTCCTATAATTAAGTAGTTGTTTATGTATTACAAATTTAAGATTTTTTTTTGCAATAAGATGTGTTTGTATTTTTTTATGCACTGTATTTTATTTTTCCAAACACACTACAAATATATAAACCAATACGATTGAACAGAAAACTAATACGCTTGAATACAAAAACCAATACACTTATCAAATACAAGCAGGAWATACCATAAAACATGAAGATATCAAGCAAATAAATATCAAACTATCAAAATACCAATTTACACCAATCAATGTGAATACATCCTGCTTATTTAATCTTGCTCTCAACGATGTTTTACAACCAATTCTTGTTATATGATTCTGTTTTGTCAAATCGGAGGTACTCGATCGCTTAATTCCTTGAGACGAACACACATAATTCTTTTAAATTATTATCTTATTATCTTAAAAAATCACCCTTGTTGTTGTTTTTTCGAACACTAAAACCAACTTGACGTGCATGGCCACAATACAACTCATAAATGTCTTCAAAATTCTTCCTCTTAACACCAATAAGAGAACCACATAAGTTTGTGGTATCACCTAAATACAAAAAATGAAAATTATCAAAATGCAAAATAAATATTATTTTAGAAATAATATCATGCAATCAGAATAATTTCATACCTTCATCATTCAACAAGATATCATTTATCGATTCATTATCAATGTTACGTCAACCTTCTTCATCACTAGAATCATGAATTATCATAGGCCCTGAATTGAATAACAAAATTAATCCCCCAAAAAATAAATATCATGCAATTAGAAAAACAATACATCACACCAAAAAACCAATACATCACATTCTAAAAACCAATACAATAATGGAATAATAACTCAGAATTTCAGACAAGACCACTGATGTTTTACTGTAAATATTTCGACATAACAAAACAACAAAAACAAGTACAATGCAGTCAGAAAGACCAATACATCATARTTCTAAGACCAATACATCATAGTTSTAASACCAATACTATATTACCTTCGTCTACATTGGATTTTACGCCCATGTATAGTCCCAAATCACCCATCTCGTCTTCAATTTCCTTCTATAGTTGTAAATTTGTCCAAAACCTGCGAACAATCACAAAAATTTCCAGAATTAGGTCGAAACCAAATTGAAGATGCGGTAGACGGGCCTAAATTTTTGCAGAATTAAAGATGGGGGTGCGTAGAGAGAGAAAAATACGGGCCAATTGTGGATGGGAGGGAGGTTGACGCGGCGGCCGAAGAGGGGGTTGGAGAGGAAGAGCTCACCGCGGTTGCGGCGGTGATTGAGAAAGGCCAGCCAGCCGTGCGATGACCCGACGATTCGGGTCACGTCTGGAAACCCGGATTCCTCTTCTTGTGCGGCATCTGGTTTGGGGAAAGTCAAAACCCAGGCGAAATTGTGCAGATTTGTGGCGCGATGGATGGTATGGAGATGCAGATTTGCAGATTTGCGGCGCCGTGGAGATGGAGAAGACCCTATTTTCTGATAAAATTTGTTTACATATACGAATTAAATTGGATACGGGTTTAATCCGGTCTAACGGGAGAGATCCGTTAATTTGGACTAACAATAGTTCTGCCCAATAATTAAATATTACTAACTACAATATAATAATACACTATCATTCACTTTTCAAATATAATCTGACATCAAATACAATATAATAATAATTTATCATCAACTTCATCACCTTTTCAGACATAATTTAACATCTACATTAAAAATTAAACAATTCTAAATTCTATAATGAATAAAAATCTTACTTATTTAGGAAATTCTGAATACCTTAAATATAGTCCAAATAGAAATGTGAATTTTTAAATAACTACTCCTCGTTTTCGATCTCTCACTTTCAAGATAATATTTATTTCATTTTATCTATCACTTTTACTTTATTAATAAAATTAATACTCATTTTTCCATATTAGCTCTATCTTGATTTTTGATGTGTAATTAAATACTTCCAACTTTCTATTAAAAGACACTATAATAATTTTGTATTAATATTTATACATTTTCAACGACATTTTTAATCTATCAATTTGGTTGGTAGATATAATAATGAAGCTGATAAGCTTCAATAATGCTTTCAGCATGGAAAGTTTATGCACGCTAATGATGGCTGTATAAAATAAAATGAACCCAAATCGATAAACATCGAATATGAACTCGAGCAGAATATTTTTTGATAAGATTGGAACAAGTTGTCCAAAAATCTAATAATTGGCATGAAGGATATAATTATTTAGATTTGTAAATCTTATATATATTTATATGTAATCCTCCACCTCATTTTTCTTCATTGCTTAAGCACATTTAATAATCTCACTCTTAGTTTATTTAAGTTCCAACTCATCTTGTCACCCTTTAAATACAATACTTGTAATAAAAAAATATTGACCTAAATTTATTCCCCGATGAAGATCATAAAAGAGACGACTTCGTCTACACTTCGAAATTTTGTCTTCTTTCATGCTGTAAGAACACAGTGTCTTCTCAATTGAAACATTCACCAAACCCCAACAAGTGTTTCATCATCATCATCATTAATAATAATAATAATAATAATAATAAGGACCCTAATATTGACATCAGTTTTAGTTGATTATAGGTATATGCGGCACACATATGTGCTATATATAATTTAAGGGAAATGACTATGTGAAGCACCATGCCCGTGTCTTTATATTCATCAATATATTAATATTTATAATTAATTTTTGATTTAATAGTTGCAATTAAATAAAAAATTGTTACTCTCACATCATCGTAGAATTCTTCTTAAATATATCGCGAACAAATCTATTATAAAAATAAAAATTCAGGAATGCCCTAGGAAAGAATCGTGTTTTTCCTTCAAAATAATTCAAATTATCATATTACTTATTAAATATAAATAATAAATATTTGTTTATATTTGGCATGGCTTTTATTAGCCCACACAAGTTCTTATACAAAGCATTATATGTTACTTTGTGATTAAATTGTGAATGCAATTATACGTGCATGCTATGCTTATGTACAATTTTGATAAATATAAAATTTTGCATTACTTTAATGATATTCATAGAGTACATAATGTATATTAATTATGCCATTAGATGATTTCTTACTTACAAATCGTAAATGAAGTTATTTATATGATTAGATGAGAAATTGATCATGATTTTGCCAATATGATTATTTAATCATTAATTTGATAAATTGATAGTTTCATGTATGTTAGTAATTCTCTTAAATCTGAAGCTTACGGCTATCTACCTCAACCCAACTTGCTCTGGCCCCGGGTTTTATAAGTTACTTTCAATATATGTATCATTGATGGCACATTTGTATATTTTCACATAATCTATATCTATATCTATATCTATCTATCTATCTATCTATCTATCTATGTCTATCTATCTATATATCTATCTATCTATCTATATATATATATAGAGAGAGAGAGAGAGAGAGGTCTGGAGAGAGAAAAAGATGAGTAGGAAATAGAAAAATATCACGTAAATGCCACGTAGGATTATTATTTATTTTTTTTTAGTTATGTAGGAAATTTTTTAACATAATTATGATAGATACCCTAATTAATATTAGGGATAATTCCTGAATCATACACTTTCATCAACATTAATTCCCAAATACTCATTAAACTTTTTTTAATCTCATTTAAGTAAGAGATATCCCATTTAATAAAAAATAGTATTTAAATTATCAAAAATATCCTTACACCTAGAAATAATTTATATATATATATATATATAAACCCTTGGCTGTAACAGAAATTATCAAACCCTCGTCGTACCAACATACTACTTTCTCCTTTCTCATCCCCGCTGCCTGCAGCGATAGTTCTAGATGGTGAAGGCCTTCGTCACCGAGCTAGAAACCTTTTTTGAACCAAAGCCCAACCAACATATATATTCGACCAAAATACTTGGTCCCAAACCAAATACAAACAAGTAATCGAAATTGCAATCGGAATTCAGGATACGAAACTCATAGCAAGAAAACCCATCATCTGGAACAACAGCCACGCCATTGCAATGGTCGACCACGACGGCTCAGATCCGAACGTTTGGCTTATGGGTTCTCAGTTTTTTTAGAAAACCGACCACGACGGCTCAATTCCGTGGTTCATATGGTCTGATTTGTTTTTTTTATTATTTTTTTTAGGTTACGGGTGTTGGCAGATCGAGATGGTGATGGGTAAGTTGGTCGAAGGCGGCCATGGTAGGGACTTGGTGTTGCCAACAAGATGAGCCTACTGAGTTGACTCGGGCCAACCGTTTGTGGGTTTGACCCATGGATAGAGCATGGGGTTCGATCCAAGATCGTTTGGGTCCGTGTTTTGATTGGACTTTAGTTATGTACATTTTGATCGATGACGAAAAATGGATAGTATGAAACTTATTATGAAATCTTATGAATGTAGTATGGTATTCGTGGTATGAAATTTTATGAATGTAGTATGGTATTCGTGGTATGAAGTTTTATGAATGTAGTATGAAATTGGAATTGGAATTTTATGAATTGGAATTCCAAAACGTAGTATGAAACTTTATGAATGTAGTATGGAATTCATAGTATGAATTGGAATTCCACAACGTAGTACGGGATTTTATGATGTAGTATGGAATTCGATAGTATGAATTGGAATTCCACAACGTATTATGAAATTTTATAAATGTAGTATGGAGTTCGATAGAATTCCACAACGTAGTATGATTTTTTTTATGAATGTAGTATGGAATTCGTTTGGAGTCCGGCGATTAACATGGTAGTATGAAATTAATATGAATCTTATTTGAGTTAAATTTGGAAAAAAATAAAACAGGTTAGTAAGGATAAATTTGTACTTTTATGTATTAGTTTGATTAAATAAGAAGTTGAATGAGTAAATGGGAATCAATACTTTTCAATGGATTTTTCAGGAGGAAGGCAGCCTTTGAAAACAAATTTTGCTAAAAACAGTAATTTTGAAAGCATTCATATCATACTTAATTTCGATTGAAGTTCAAAATCGAATATTCTTTGTTAGGTATGCATTTATATTTTACATACTAATCGCTTCAACATCATTGTAGTATTTATATTTAATTTAATACTTATTCTATCATTTGCTCATTTTACGGAGTAAAAGATTATCTTCATATGAAATTGTAGCAGACCTACAATCCATGATGGACAGTGAGAATAATAAAGAAATCATGTAAGAGAGAAAAAAATTTACGTAGGATTATTTTTCTTTTTTTAATTATATAGGAATTTACTTAATATAATCAGAATAAATGCCCTAATCACTTTTATGTTATTTTGTTTTTTATTGTGAGGTTTTTGTTATTTTTTATTTTTTTTGTTATTTCTTTTTATTGTGAGTCTAATAATATCAAATTTTTCACTTTTTTTCAAAAATAATTTGACCACTTTTTTAAAATTAGATTATATAAATATGACAACATAATTTAGTATTTGTTTTATTGGCTTCAATGTGTTATCTATCAAATATTATTACGATTCAATACTTTTTTATTTGAATTGATCTCATAAATAATGTTTAATATTAATGATGATTTAGTTTCTTTTTTTAATTATGTAGGAATTTTCTTAACATAATTAGGTCGATACCCTAATTAATATTTAAAAAAATTAATAAGATCATTTGAATACACACACACACACACACACACACACACATATATATATATATATATATGATTAGGTTCAAATGAGAATCATGTCCTTATATGTGAACCTAGGGTCAATTATGAGCCTTAGAGCTAATTAAATGGATGGATCAGATTTTTTGTGTATTTTTTTATTTGATTAAAAGTATTAGGATTGTATAATAAAAGCACTGCTTGTTAGGGGTGAGCAAAAAACCGAAAAACCGACCGAATCGAACCAAAATTTTTGGTTCGGTTCGGTTTTCGGTTTGAGAATTCCAAAAATCGGTTAATTCGGTTCGGTTTTAACCGAAATATAATTAAAAAATAAAAAAATATAATTATTATATTACTTATTATTATTTTTTATCAATTCGGTTCGCTTCGGTTAATTCGGTTTTAAACATATTTTCGGTTTAGTTCAATTTGTAATTTTGTAAAAATTTCGTTTTTCGGTTATTTCGATTTTATAGCGAATTTCGATTCGTTTCAGTTTGGAATTTTATACAAATTTCTATTTCGGTTATTTCGCTTTGGTTCGGTTTTCGGCCGAACCGACCGAATGCTCACCCTTACTGCTGGTGTATATAACTAAAATATCAATAAACCATCGTGATTGTATAATAAAAGTACTACTGGTATATAATAAAAGCACTAATTCGCAGGTTGCATATAACGATATGGTTCTATTTGAACTCACCCATATAATGATATGGTTCTCATTTGAACCCACCCCTATATATATATATATATAGAGAGAGAGAGAGAGAGAGAGGTGGGTTCAAATGAGAACCATATCATTATATGTGAATCTGCAAATTAGTGCTTTTATTATATATTAGCAGTACTTTTATTATACAATTACAGTACTTTATTATATATTTTAGTTATATACACCAGTAGTACTTTTACTATACAATCCTAATACTTTTAATTAAATAAGAAAATACACAAAAAAATCTGATCCATCCATTTAATTATATCTAAGGCCCATAATTGACCCTAGGTTCACATATAGGGATATGGTTCTCATTTGAACCTAATCCTCTCTCTCTCTCTCTCTCTCTCTCTATATATATATATATATATATATATATATATATATATATATATATATATATATTAGTAACGAGTTCAATCTAAATATAACAATATAAAATTATATAATAAAAAAATAATGACACAATGCGAGAAGGATTGAGAGTATGACATCTTTTAAAATGAGTTAATAATAATTAATTAATGTAGATTAGAGACGGATTGAAAATGTGACATCTTTTGAATTTTATAAGTATGTAAATATAATTATTAACGAGTTTAATCTAAATATTAAAATATAATATTAATTAATAATTACAATAATTAATAAATTGAACAGACACAGGTTGAGAACACATCCTTTTAATTTTTTATTTGTAATTTAAAACTTTTTAATTTTTAGAAATATTTTTTATCTTTAATTTTTTTTATAAATCTCGTATGTATATTTAATGTTCATGTGTGTGCACGAGGATTTCTGGTTAATTAAGTTAACACATACATAGATGTATTATGACATATGTATATTATTGCAACCGCGTAGATAAATAAATGGATAAATATGAATTCCAATATCTCCTGTGGAGAAGCACACAAACACAACAGATACACACTCGGGAAAGGATCAGAAAGAAGAGATGAAAAAGAAATTGAAATCGAGAAATCCATTGGAAAGATGGAAAATTGCTGAAAACGATATACAAGAGTTGTTCGTGTTTCTTTATTTTCTAATAAGCAGAGTAAGTGATTCTCTTTCTCCTTTTATATCTATTAGTCATATGGATACGTGTTTAGGTTTGTTGTTTGAATCGAATTGTATTATAACATGATTTAACTATCAAGTTTATGGTTTGATTGATGAGTCTGTTTTGCGGTTTTGATTTATTGTCTGAAATTTCATAGTTTATTACAGGTCCTTAGGAACGTATTTTGGATATACTTGAAATATGAGAGTTGTTTCAAATTATGTTTTCTACAAACATATTAAATATTGCATCATTTTGATCCGAATATCATGAATTAGAGCCAATGAAATTCTTGCTGCCCCAAGAGAGCCTAGTTTTTCAGAAGCACTATCCAATTTTGAGATATGAATTCGATGGCTTTAATGACATGGTATCTTGCTTTTCCAAACATAAAAGTATCTTTTATATGGGACTAGAGTACGACTAGAATATGGGAGCATTTCGAATTCCCTTGTTAAGTCAAAAGCCATAAGAAAATCACTGACATCAGGAATATTCCGTCATCATGAAGAGAATATATTCTCAAAGGAAGAAGAATGATTATATTAATTTCATTTTCCTATTTATACTAATTGAAGAGATAATTGAAGAGACAGGACTCTTAAACTAAACGATATTACTCTTGAACTAAAAGACATGACTTTTCAATTAAATTATTAATTTAGTTTGGTTTACACCAATATTTTCTCCCGTAAACTAAATTTTCTTTGTATTCCCAAAGTTTCAATATTTTTCGAGAAAACATTTCTTACAAGTGGTTTTATAAAAATATCGGCCACTTGCTCATCACTTCGGCAATAATTTAGATTTAATTCTCCTTCATTGATTTCTTCATCCATAGCATTATCCATTATCATTTTTCTCATTGGACTTAATTTATTCATCCATAGCATCTATACACTTTTCTTTTTTTAAGCTTTCTTCATATGAAACTGGATCTTCTCCCGCAAAAAATGCAAAATACACATTATCGACAGCCACGGACGGCACACTATGGGCCAAAGGGGGGCACTGGGCCCCCCTAAAATCTTTAAAAAAATTCAAGGGTATATATGTCTTTTAACATTTACATCTAAAAAATAAAAGAAAAAAATATTTGCCTGCTAAATAGAAACAAAATAGAGAGAAAATCAAATTCATATTCTTCTCTACCGTCCCCACTCCCAATTTCTTTCTCCACAAACTCCTCTCTAGCGTTCCCACCACTTATTTATTCACAAATTCTCAAATCATCACCTCCCCAATTACAAACCTAAGGTTTATTGGAGATTTGCATATTATATCAGTAAGATTTATCTTGAATAAGGTAAATTTAGTTCAATATTTAATTGTTTAATTTTATATCGTGAATTGCTTGTTTTAAGTTCTTTTTCAATTATATTTGTCAATTATCACTTGGTAGGAATGATTGGAACATAATAGTTAATAGTTTGATTGAATATTTATAATTAATGATAATAATTTGTTTTTTGTTTATGTATCTAACTTATTTTATTTTTCTTACATATATTTCTTATTTTCTAATGAATTACATACATAAATTAAAATGAAAGATTAGATAATTATAATTCAATATGTTTTTTATGTGTCAAATGTCAAATATTTGTCGTTAATTAGTTATTGACCTAAGTTAAACTTTCTTCATTTTTAGATAAATGGAACGCTTTATTAAAAAAAATATTAACTCTTGATTTCATTTAAAATATTTCGTATTATTTTTTGAGACTTCTTCATCTGAAACTGGGTCTTCTCCCACAAAAAATGCAAAATACACATTATCGACAACATTTATCTCTTCAGTTACATTGTAAATACTTGATTTCTCGTTTTCCTTGGTATTGACTCTGGGGAATTTTGACAATGCTTAGAAACTTCACCATTTCAGATTGCAAAGGTTGAATTTCATCGTCTTCAACCTCAAGAACTGACTGATTTGTAATCCTAGAAGAATCTGAAAAATCATAACACGCCTTTTTGTCAAAGCGCACATCTCTGCTGATCACGACTTTCTTTGACCTATGATTGTAAAGCTTGAATGCTTTAGTTTTCTGGCTATAACCGATGAAATGTATTTTTCTGATTTGTCATCAAGCTTCGATCTCAATGCATTTGGAACATGTGAGTATGCAAGACAGCTAAATGTTCTTAGATGACTAACATTCAGTTTCTTGCCATACCAAACTTCGTTTGGAGTTGAGTTCTTCAAGTTCTTTGTTGGTGACCTATTTATCAAATAAAAAACACAAGACACTGCTTTGGCCAAAAACTCCAGCGGTACATTTTTCTTTCTCAACATGCATCGAACCATATTCATTATTGTTCGATTTTTGCGCTCCGCGATACCATTTTGTTGCGGTGTATAACGAGCAGTCAATTCATGCCTGATCCCATGATTGTTGCAGAAATCTTCAAATAAGGAAGATACATATTCTCCTCCACGATCGCTTCTCAAGTTCTTTATTTGAAAGCCAGATGATTTTTCAACTTGAATCTTGAACTCTTGGAAACATGAAAGAGTTGGGTATTTGACAATAAAGACCCAATTTTTTCTTGTATAATTATCGACGAACAATAAGAAATATTTACTTCCTCCAAGCGATGGAACTTGCATAAGACCACAAAGATCAGTGTGCACTAACTCCAAAGGTGATTGCGACTGCCACTTCGATTTAGATAGGAAAGATTCACAGTGTTGTTTTCCCAATTGACATTCTTCACACACTTCATCGATCACATCGATTTTGGGCAGACCTTGAACCATGCAATTCTTGGACAACTCTTTTAAACTTCGATAATTTAGGTGCCCGGATATTTCATGCCACAAGTTCAAAACTTGGTCTTCAGAAGTGAGATAACAATTGACATTCACGACATCAAGTTTGATAGGGAACAAATTGTTCGATCCCAATCTAATATTTGCAAAATGATGATTTTTATTTTTCGTGATGCACATATCTCCAACAAAGCGAATATCAAATCCTTTCCTCAACAAATGGTCAACGCTTAATAAATTACTATGCAATCCGGGGACATAGTACACCTCCGATATTTTTTCGATTTTGCCTGTCTTCGTCTTGAAAGATATAATTCCAACACCTTGGTGTATGACTTGGAATCTCCAATCGTCACTTGACCATGATTCACTTCTTCAAATGTTGAAAATAAATCTTTGTTTCCAGTCATATGCCGACTTGCACCACTATCCAAGTACCAAATATTTTTGACATTGTCATCAGAAGCAATCAATAAAGTTTCAGAGGTTTCAACTTCATTTTGATGTAAAAACCCTGTCTCGCTTTTTTTCTTTGGATACTTTTCCCAACAATTATATATTTTGTGACCAGGTTTATGGCAATGATCACACTTAATATAGGGTTTCCTACCTTTGTAGGTACCTTGGCCTCCTCCTTTTTTATTATTGTCGAAATATTGTCTCTCTTCCTTTTGTGACTCATCATTTATTTTTCCTTGCATTTGCTGATCGTAGGATTGTCTACCACTTCTTTGATTACGACCTCTTCCTTGATAAAATCCACGGCCTCCCGTAGAAGAGAATTGGAATTTTAAAGCTTGATCTTGAGTAGAGTTATTTTGAGGATTTCGTTGAATAATTCTAACCTCGTGAGCCTCAATCTTCCTTGTAAGCCTTATATGGACATTGAGGAAATATTTTGTGACTCCTCGATAGCCATAACAATATGATCAAACTTACTTGGCATGCTTCGTAAATTTTTCTCAACAACTCTTTGAGCTTCTAGGAAATTCACCATTTGAAGCCATTTTATTAGACACAGAAGTCACTCGGGTAAAGTATTTCGAGATTTTCTCATTGTCACACATCTCCAACTTCTTGAATTCCGCTCGTAGAGATTGTAGACGGACTTACTTCACTTGATCTTGACCAGAATAGGTTGTCTCCAACACTTTCCATGCATTTTGAGCACTTGCAACTTTCGATATTATTTCATAGATAGGATATCTCTTTGAGCAACAGTTAGTGTGGATTCATCATTAGGTGCTCTTACAACTTCTTCGATGACGTTCCATAAATCTTAAGATTCAAGACATAATCTCATAATATTACTCCAATAATCGAATTTCTCACCATTGAAGTGAGGGATAAGAGAAACAAGTTAGTTGGATATTTTTTTTCTCACTTTTTTTTTTTAACTTGGCTCTAATACCAGTTTGAAGAAAATATATTCTAAAGAAAGAAGAATGATTATATTAATTTCATTACATTATGTATTCCTATTTATACTAATTGAAAAGACATAACTCTTAAACTAAATGACATGACTCTTGAACTAAAAGACATGACTTTTCAACTAAAGGACATGACTTTTGGACTAATTTATTAATTTAACTTGGTTTACACCAACACATCGCACGGCAGCAGAGAGGGTACTGTTAGGGGATCTTGAACATTCTTCTGACTGAATTTGGAATTATTTAAAACACACAACTTTTAGATTTTTGAGTTAGATTTCAAATGACACTAATATCATTGGCATATCATTTTTGTAGCGAAACTTATGGGGGAAACACTGTAAGGTGGCAAAATGGAGATATCTCACATATTTTAAATATATCCTACTTTTGTCTTTGTAAATGTATGGATTGAGCTAACATCTCCGTAAAAACATTTTTCCCCACTTTCATGAGTCGAAACTCGTAATAGGAATCCATTACACATATATATGCTATGCTTGAATTTGAGTCTAGGATCTTTAACTTTTATACGCTTATGAAATGTTAGCTAGGTCGAAATCCCAACATAGAAGGAGGAAAATTGTAAGGATAAGAAATTCACTGGTGAGTATAATCTTATAGCTTGTTATTTGACTTGTGTGGTTATATAATTGAAATGTTTGAGACGAAATGTTGAATTTATTTGTTGTGGATTTTGAAAGCACTTTGTGCTATATATGTGAATTATATAATTCATTTGTGGATATTGTGAAATTGAGATATGTGAATATGATGGGATTGATATATGTGATCTCGATTATATCTGTACGAAAATGAGATGTGTAATTATGGAGAATGCATTCATCAGAGATTAATGGATCATTGTTATGGCCGTTATAGATCTTGAATAATAAATTATAGAATTTCCTGAATTTCTCGACGCAAAGTACCGTACGGCCACTTTGAGTTCATTGAACTCACATGTGTATGAATTACAGAGTCCCATGGTGTTGTTATAGTTTTTGTAGTCTTAGAAATTTAAAAGGTTCATGGCTTGGTATTATCGGAAATCGATTTAATTGTAAGTTTCAAGGTGTTTCAAGCTTGGAAAATAGAAAGGAAAATGAAAATAAAGTAAATAAACTATCTAAACTAAACTAGAAAATGAAAGTGCAAATTGGTAGGATGACTCGTCGGATGCCTCAAATAGAAAATGCAAAGCAATAAAGGAAATAAGCAAGAAAATGCATTGTTTCACCAAGTACAAGCATGCATGCACAAGGTACAACTATGCATAAAATCYTAAATAAAGMAAATTAACTAAAATTGAAAGYATGAATGGATAAAGCAATGRARATTARCAAGAAAGTTCAAGACTTTATGAAGAATAACAAGTAATGAAGACTAGATCTAAGATTAAGCATGAAACAAAGCACAAAARTTTAATTCAAAATAAAGCATGTGTAAAACTCAAAATCAAGATGATCCAAGAGCCGATCTATGATCTAGATGTGTCACTCATCTAGATTCCATAGCCAATTCATATGTTTCATCATGAATTCAAGGTGCTAAGGCTAAAAGCATGAAATGAAGAAAAATGCATGAAACAKATGAAATTACTTGARATTAAACAAATCAAGGACTTGATCTATGATCTAGATGTGTCACTCAACTAGGATTCATAGCCAATYCAMAAGATCAAGCACAACTTCTAATACCTAAGGCAAAAAGCATAAAAYAAATGAAGAACAAAGCATGAAATTAAAAGAAAGCTTACTAGAATTAAAGAGAGAATCCAAAAGCTTGATTTAAATTGCAAGGAATTAAAAATACAAGGGAGTACTTGAATCCTTCTTGAGCTTACAAACCCAAGGCAAAGCTTGAAAATTAAATCTAAAGAGAGAAAGTTATCCCAAACCAAAGCTTGGGTTGGGAGGAAGTATCTTACAAAATGAAAGAGAGGTTCTATTTATACAAGTTAATTAGGGGTAAATGGGTCCATGCCTTGCTCAAGTCAAGTGGAGGGTTTTATATAGTCATTAGCAGGGGCAAACTCGTCAAAACGCGCTTCATTCCCGGACTCTCAGTCGATCGACTGATGTCCAGTCGATCGACTGCTTAGTCAATCGACTAAGGGCAGTCGATCGACTGCTTATCAGGAAAGTCCGCAACTCTCTGTCGATCAGTCGATTTTTGATGGCTGCAGTCGATTTCCTCAGGACCAGTCGATCGACTGCCTCGCCAAATTGCAGCGCTCTCCGATGGTCATTCGATCCTCCAGTCGATTTCTTGGCTAGCAGTCGATCGACTGAGGGCAGTCTGGGCAGTCACTCGGGCAGTCGTCTGGGCAGTCGACTTGGCTTGATCTTCCTCATTTCGGCACGGTTCCTTGAGTTTAAACGCCTCGACTCGCTCCTTACAACTTTTAGCGTCGGTCTAATACCTCGTGCCACCTACAACATAAGAATTTAGATTCAAAACCCATGGCTCGTCATCAAGAAACGCATATATCAAGTTTCAATACTACAAACGGGGGAATGACCGAAAACCTAACGAGAATGACTCAAAACGACTAAAAACAATGCTAAACCCTAACTATAAAAATTAAGAAAAACACAACAATTACATGCAAAACAACTACCCCACACTTGTCAGTTTGTTCGTCCTCGAACAACGAAAAGAATCGAGAGTGTACATGCAATGAACATTATGTAAAAAGAAAAATCCTTGTGCTTATCCTTATTTATAAGATGAAAGTATCAACATAAACTCGCTATCGTCATGCATTGCTTGTATTACTCTTTCTTAAATGCAAGCCAAATCGATGACTTCCTCTCTAAGGGATTTTCGAGGGTGTACGCTCAATTCGCTCAAGTGTATATAAGACGTGTTTACGCTCAGGTCGGTCAATACATGCACCTTGTCAAGATTTCACAAATCGGACGCTCGAAATTGCTCAAGTACATGACCAAATAAGAATCGAAAGATGTCTTTATTAAGGGTTGTAATGTTGGCTCTTTGGTAAGGTATGGAACTTTTGGATATAGTGACTAACACACGATCAAACGTGATCAATAACACACAAAATCCTAATTTCTAAAACCCGAAGCTTATAATCGCTTCACCTTTCCCAATTCACCAAACTTTCATTCGAAATCCTTTTCATACATTTTCATACTTTCCCGACTTTATTCTTCACAACACTTAGAAGCTTTTTGAATTTACTTCTTTTCAATAAACTTAGCCCTTTTTGAATTAGGCTTTATACTTGAACGCTCGCTTTAACACTCTTTGTGATTTGTGTTGGAGTATTATTCTCTTTTTGTTTTCGCTTTTCTCTCTTTTTTTTTCTTTTTTTTTTGTATAAGCAACTCAAAACCCAAAACTCAAAATAAATTTCCCACACATCTCTCGTCAACTAACAACTCACTCTCTCACCTCACCAACGCGAAGATACAAGAGCTAAAATCGAGCTCAACTAACAAGAAACGGGATAAAGGCTCAAAGTGGCTCATTTGGGATTTTAAAAGTAGCTTACATATATGAATATGGCCGGCATAAGGGTGATATATGTGCCTCGAGGTCATTTCCAAATTCAATCATGTACGAGCAAAATCAAACCTCCTCAATACAATTTCCATAAGATGCAAGTAAGCCGATAAATCACACAAGGCTACTTACTAGTTTGCACCGAATTTGGGAGCAAAATCAAAAGATTTTTTAAAGCTTTGCAATCTTTTCACGAGAAAATTTTGATTATATATATATATAGGYGGATTTTGGACGAAGCACACAAATTCAACCCCTCACACAAGAGGCCATAAACATGTAAAAACTCAACAAGTAAACTATTCAAACTTCCAAGCATGTGGAGTTGTTCAACAATGTAATAACGACTCAAAAGACACAAAAATTGACTCAACCATATAAAAGCGCAAGTAGTAAGCGTCATTTCGCCAAGAATACGTCACTTCGCCAAGGCTCGAGTTAAGAATGACAAAACATGCTTGTAAACCCCGGACCCTAACCACCTACCCACCCCACACTTAAACCATGCAATGCCCTCATTGCATTTTAATGAGAATCAAGTAAAAGGGGTGTGAATAGAAACTCCCTCAACCGAGCGAGTTTGGGTCGAGCTCGGTGGGGTCCACCTAAAAACCAAGCAATTCAAGCGAAAATCGAGCATGGCTAGTAACTCCCGGCTCCACGAATGCTACTCACTTATCCATTCGACCAAGGTTGGAGTCGACAAAAAAAACCTAGAAAAGAGAATCACACGAAGTTAAAAACACAAGGAAATATGTACATGAACTCAATTTTTTTTTTTTCAATTTTTCAAATGTTTTTGGATTTTCGTTTTAAGAAGAAAGAAAGAAAATAAATGAGAAGAACTTAGGTTGCTTCCCAAGAAGCGCTTGTTTTACGTCACTAGCTTGACGTACTCCCTTTTGGTCAAGGTGGAAAGATAACGGGAGGGTCCACTAACACAATTTCCTCCTTGTCAGGAGGATCCACTCGTTGGAACGTTCTTGGTGCATTGCATAGTTCATATAAGATCCCTCAAAAAGCAAACGTTCCACGTATCATATCGGCTCGATGGTCGGGTGGAATGGTGGTTTTGTAGTGGCCCGATGACTCATCTAGGAATTGAAAAGAATAGTGGCCGATTAGTGATTCCATCGGGCAAATAGGAGTCGTCATGGGTAGATCTTCGGGTGGAATTGTTGTTTTGAAGTGACCCGAGGACTCATCCCAAAAATAAAAGGAGTAATGGCCGGGTATCTTTTCTAACATGTGGTCGAACAACGGGGAAGGGAAATGATCGTTCTTGGTAGCCACATTCAACTTTTCATTATCGACCAACATCCTCCATCCCGTTTTATCCCTCGGGGCCATCAACCTTCCTTTTTCGTCCTCGGTCATCTTTTAGTCGTCCACGGACTTCTTAAAATTTGGATTCAAATGCCTTTGAAATTCTCGAGGTAGTGTGACATCATCCTCCAAAACAAGTTTATGCAAGTAAGTACAAGGGCTAGCTCCCTTTATCACTCCGGGTTTCCAACCAATATCCCCCTTGAGAACTTTAAGAATATCAACCGACCTCTCCTCTTCACCTCGGTTCGATCTAGCCAAGATGGTAATCGACTTGCACTCCTCCTCTTTCTTGAGATAATCATCAAGTCTTCCCATCTTATCCTCTATAATCCCCACCCCAAGAAAATCCTCAAGTCTCTTGATGGAAACGACTCTCAACCCATCATCAACAATCTCCACTCCAAGAAAATCTTCAAGCTTCTCGACGGAGTCGACTCCTAACCCATCATCAACAATCTCTACCCCAAGAAAATCTTCAAGCTTCTCGACGGAGTCGACTCCTAACCCATCATCAACAATCTCTACCCCAAGAAGATCTTCAAACTCTCCAATCTTCTCATCAATGAT
>BMAC01000025.1:539042-557938 GCA_014905375.1 Phtheirospermum japonicum | reverse complement strand
CATAGGATTGGAATGAAAAAACAGGAGGGGCTCCATATGGGCTGGGCTTCGGGTGACGCATATTTGAATTATAATGAGTAGTATCATAGCCATACGGGCGGGAAGTCGAGGCTTGCACGTTTGGATAGGGGACTTTGAGCACCATAACCACCCAAGGAACCATTTATGCCCGAAAAACCATCAAACCCGACATGGTTTGCACCATGCCCTCATGCCGGGTCTCCCATAACCGTAACCACCGTTGGCAACGTGGTGTGCACCATGCCCTACCCACGTTACCATACCCATTATACAATGTCTCATTCCCGGCATGGTTTGCACCATGCCCTCCCATGCCGGGAATGTATCCACCATAGTTATAGTTATACGTGCCTTGCATACTCAAACAAAAAAAATGTCAAATAACAAAACAAGCCAAAAACACAAAGAAATTACAATCAAATCGAAAACCTTAACCAAACCGAGTCTCAACGGCGCCATTTTGTTGTTATAGTTTTTAGTGTTTTAGAAATTAAAAGGTTCATGGCTTGGTATTATCGGAAATCGATTTAATTGTAAGTTTCAAGGTGTTTCAAGCTTGGAAAATAGAAAAGGAAAATGAAAATAAAGCAAATAAACTATCTAAACTAAACTAGAAAATGAAAGTGGCAAATTGATAGGATGCCTCGTCGGATGCCTCAAATAGAAAATGCAAAGCAATAAAGGAAATAAGCAAGAAAATGCATTGTTTCACCAAGTACAAGCATGCATGCACAAGGTACAACTATGCATAAAATCCTAAATAAAGAAAATTAACTAAAATTGAAAGTATGAATGGATAAAGCAATGGAAATTAACAAGAAAGTTCAAGACTTTATGAAGAATAACAAGTAATGAAGACTAGATCTAAGATTAAGCATGAAACAAAGCACAAAAATTTAATTCAAAATAAAGCATGTGTAAAACTCAAAATCAAGATGATCCAAGAGCCGATCTATGATCTAGATGTGTCACTCATCTAGATTCCATAGCCAATTCATATGTTTCATCATGAATTCAAGGTGCTAAGGCTAAAAGCATGAAATGAAGAAAAATGCATGAAACCATATGAAATTACTTTGAGATTAAACAAATCAAGGACTTGATCTATGATCTAGATGTGGTCACTCAACTAGGATTCATAGCCCAATTCAAAAGATCAAGCACAACTTCTAATACCTAAGGCAAAAGCATAAAACAAATGAAGAACAAAGCATGAAATTAAAAGAAAGCTTACTAGAATTAAAGAAGAGAATCCAAAAGCTTGATTTAAATTGCAAGGAATTAAAAATACAAGGGGGAGTACTTGAATCCTTCTTGAGCTTACAAACCCAAGGCAAAGCTTGAAAATTAAATCTAGAGAGAGAAAATTATCCCAAACCCAAGCTTGGGTTGGGAGGAAGTATCTTACAAAATGAAAGAGAGGCTTTATTTATACAAGTTAATTAGGGGTAAATGGGTCCATGCCTTGCTCAAGTCAAGTGGAGGGTTTTATATAGTCATTAGCAGGGGCAAACTCGTCAAAACGCGCTTCATTCCCGGACTCTCAGTCGATCGACTGAGGTCCAGTCGATCGACTGCTTATCAGGAAAGTCCGCAACTCTCTGTCGATCAGTCGATTTTTGATGGCTGCAGTCGATTTCCTCAGGACCAGTCGATCGACTGCCTTGCCAAATTGCAGCGCTCTCTGATGGTTAGTCGATCCTCCAGTCGATTTCTTGGCTAGCAGTCGATCGACTGAGGGCAGTCTGGGCAGTCGCTCGGGCAGTCGTCCGGGCAGTCGACTTGGCTCGATCTTCCTCGTTTCGGCACGGTTCCTTGAGTTTCAACGCCTCGACTCGCTCCTTACAACTTTTAGCGTCGGTCTAATACCTCGTGCCACCTACAACATACGAATTTAGATTCAAAACCCATGGCACGTCATCAAGAAACGCATATATCAAGTTTCAATACTACAAACGGGGGAATGACTGAAAACCTAACGAGAATGACTCAAAACGACTAAAAACAATGCTAAACCCTAACTATAAAAACTAAGAAAAACACAACAATTACATGCAAAACACATGACCATTATCGTGATCATGTATTATTCTTGGCATTAGTTGGCCCGTAACACTAAAAGAATATAGATCACGTGTGCATTTTTATGTGTATATGGATGATATGTAAGATCGAGGTGGTGTTGTGTTTATGTGATGTTAAATAAAAAAGTATTAGTACATTATATGTACATTTACTTACAAAAGTAAAAAGAGTGTTCGTACTTAACATATTCTTGGACCTCTTCGCAATTTAGCAAATTGTATATCCCTGCGGCGTTGTATTCTGCTTCGCTCATAAGTCTTTTTCTCTTTATACAAAATATCTCCCCATAACTTTTAAAGACCGAGGGAACTTCACCAACGCCTTCTACACCATCCTAACCGTCGTTGTTTCTAGGCAAGTTTGTTCTTTTAGTTAACATGTGATCTTTAAAATAGTACAAACTAAAAGTTGATGTCACTTCAACCATATATGTGTTTGTTATCGACCCTTCAACATTCGACTTTCTTTTCACACTATTCTTTATTTTTCAAAGATAATTCTCGAATGGGTACATCCATCTATACTGCTTGGGCCAGCAATTCTCGCTTCATACGCTAAATGAATGGACAGATGCTCCATTGAGTCAAAAAAACTTGGAGGGAATATCAATTCCAGTTGACACAATATTAACAGAATGTCACGTTCTAGACAACTCATATCTTTAGTCGAGTGACTGATGACATGAGATCCTTGAAATTTAACCTCATTCGGTGAGAGCCTTCCACACATTTGGAAAAAAAAAAAAAAAGCAATTCACAAAAAGCTATAGGTATCAACCTTTGATTGAATACATGACAATTATGAATTTTCATCATGAAACGCAATTCCTTCTCGTCAACGCAATGCCCTAATTTTGATGTGTACCCATCTTGAAATGGAAGGTTTTAACCCAATCGCACAATGCAGCTTTTGATGGCTTATCAAGTGGGTAACATGCTTTAGGACACTTTCTCAATCTAACTGGCGCCATCTTCGAACGATTACAATACTTATTCAACTCTTCCCTTGATTTAGACGTGTTCTTGGTCTTCCTTTTAACGTTCATCACTGTGTTGAATACATTGTCACACATTTTTCTCTATGTGTAAAACATCTAAATTGTGTCGAATTAAGTTTGTTCTCTAATATGGGAAATCCCAAAAGATGCTTCGTTTTCTCCAACCAGACGTTTTGGAAATTTGTGCATTGATGAGTGATGCATCTATTTTAGTGACTTTCGAAGCCCCAATCTTTCTATCTTTCCCAAGATTTATGCCCCTGAGTAGACGTTCAGTGGTGAAGTCTTGAAAGATCTTCTTTTTTGAAAGCGTCGTTTATCATTTCGAAAATGGTGACCGCATTCAAGAAATTTCCGGTGATTATCGAACCACAATTGCCTCCCGATGCACTTAAGAGTGAAAGCGTCTGTGCGTTCCATACGGTAAGAACAAGTTGTTCGACCAACCGTACTCCAATCTAACAATATAGAATACGCAGGAAAATCACTAATTGTCCACATAAGGGTCTGCTCGTAATTGAAAGTTTTGTTTTTCTGAGATATTGTATTAGGGAGCCCCAACCATCCACAACTTATTCAACTCGACAATTAGAGGTTGTAGAAACACATCGAGTCTGTGTTTCAGATTCTTTGGCCTTGGTACAAGAATGCTGAGGAACATGAACTGCTCTTTCATGCACATTCATAGAAGAAAATTATATTGTGCAACTGTAACAGGTCATGATGAATATTGTGAGGTAAAACCTCAAATGGTTGAAAACCATTTGTACAAAGACCCAGTCTCACATTTCAAGTTTCAACTACAAAATATGGATGAGTTTGGTTGAAATATTTCCAATCTTCTAAGTTGGATGGGTGGCGCATAACATCATCTTCAACCACGTGTTCTATATGCTACCTCATGTCTTTTGTTGTAGCCTTAGATGCGTACAACATTTGTAGACAAGGAGTTAATGGAAAATAGTACATCTTCTTGTGTAAGCTACGCGAGCCTTATATCATTTTGTTTTGTCTTGAGAAACGGGTTCAAATCGAGGTTCATTACAAAACTTATTGTTGGTCAATTAAGAATCGTCTCTTCAGTAGATCATACAATTATTCATGTAACAATCTATCTTCTCGACTGGTAAAGAAATACCCCTTAGCAACTTCTTACTGTTGTAGAAGTTATTGGGTACGAGATTGTCTTTCGATATAATTTCTTTGATTAATTCACTTAATTGATCATAATTTTTGAGATGTGATTCTCTGACTGCAAATTCATGAGATGGGAAACTAATGGAAATTGAGTATGTCCCTCACACCCCGTATACAATGGATGATTTCCAGCTTTCAACATGTTATAAGACTTCTAGGCCTCAGAGTTCGACGACTCTTCCATATCAGCAACCACGTTAAAATTGGGACCAGCTGCATCTTCAACCATATTAATGTACGCGTGATGATTCTTTAGGAGCAATGTAAGAGGGCCCTCTAATGTGAAAATCGTTATGGAGTCGAGAGGTGGCGGGCCGACTTTCTCCCTGTTAAATCCATATATAGTAATTCAACTCGAGTCCTTGTCTAACTAGGTGATACTTAATCTCATTGATGTCGAGAAACCTATGATTCCTATTAAAATTATAAGGACACTTCAACCTCTCTCCGTCCTTATGTGCGTAATGTGCTTGAGAAAATTCAATGAAGATCCCTACCCCATCCACAAATTGTGGGGATAAGTATCCGTTGACAATTCGTTTGTACACCCAACTACGATCGGAACTCATCCTATCGTTATACGATTGTTATATTGATATGTCAAAGAATGGGCAGCATGAGGGTGGCTAGAAAATGATTGAATTATTGGTAAGAGCCATATCCCGTTTGAAAACAAGATTTTTCAATAATACGGAGTCTTAGTATTTGAATTTCATTGAATAAAAATTCTGGCAGCATCTCCCTTTAGTTCTTTAAGTACACATAATTGCAGTGCACCCGAGAACGAAAGAGAGGTACTGGAACCAATATCTTATAATCAATAAAAGAAAATATACACATAAGATAAGTCATATTACAATCACGTTCTCAAACTGTCCAAATAAGTGGACAATTAGGGATTTAGTATCAAACTCTCTATTCGATACTAAATCTCAAACGAGTCTAAGGTATATTGTTTGAGTGTAGAAAGAAAGATTATATTGTGAATAAAAACAATTTTAAACTCCGTTGTTGGAGGGATGAAACCTCCAGGATGGCACCGTAAACCACGTCATATACATCAATAATCAGTCACATGTATACAATATCAAAAAACCATAATATATATCTTAATTACAACGTCCACATACCGATCACCACGGAATTTCAAAACTACCATCATCAATAATTTAAAAATTTTCAAAACCATCATTATTATTTAAAATAATTTTGAAAACCATTATTGAAGGGATGAAACCTCTCGGTCGGTGCCGTACACCACGTCATCACCGATGTCTACCCAACCAATGACAACATCAATCAATCGCAACATGTATATAATATCAACAAACCATAAAATACTTACATTAAACACAACCGATCACCACCGCTTTTAAAAACTACCATCACATACACTTTAAAAGATAATTACATAATTGAACCCTTAATGATAAACCCTAATTGCATAAGCGAACCCTAATTACTAAATTAAACCCTAATTATATAATAACCCCTAAATTAAACCTAAGTATACAATAACCCCTAAGTTAAACCCTAATTATACCAAAACCCCTAAATTAAATTTTAATTATATAATAACCCCTAAATTAAATCCTAATTATACGATAACCCCTAAATTAAACCCTAATTATATGGTAACCCCTAAACTAAACCCTAATTATATGATAACCCCTAGATTAAACCCTAATTATACGATAACCCCTAAATTAAACCCTAACTATAACCTCTAATTATACAATAATCCTTAAAGTAAATCATAATTATACAATAACCCCTAAATTAAACCATAATTTTACGATAATCCCTAAATTAAACCCTAATTATATAACCACTTTATATAATTTCATAAATAAGAAAGCATGATTCATAAAACCATTAAAAATAATTTAAAAAATGAAAGTAAAAAAAGAAAAGGGACTTTACCTTCACAGGAGGCGATGGAGGTCCTTGGCAGATCAAGTAGCTTGGACAGAGGGCAGGCTTGACAGAGGACAGGCAGACGACGGCAGTGTCTGAACGAGCTAGGGGTGTGCATCGGTCGGTTCGATCGACCGAACCGACTAAATAGGCAAAATCGAACTGGCCGAATTTGGTTGTCGGTTGGACCGAACTGACCGAGAAAATATGAAAAACCAACTCTCGGCCGAACCAAGATATTTTAGCCAGTTTCGGTCGGTTTCGAGTCGAACTGATTTCTATTTTTTTTTAATTTTCCATTACTTTCTAGGCCATAAAAATAAAACCAAAACATATATATAATTAATATATTATATATTATATAATATATTATAATATATAATTCGGTCGGTTCGGTTATATTGGGGTTTTTTGGTAGTCAAACCGAAACCGATCGAATTGACCGAATCTTTTACAACCAAAGATCGAAAACCGAGCCACCGGTCAAAAGACAAAACTGAATTGTACTATTCAATCGGTTTTTTGGTCGGTTCGATTTTTTTATCGAATTTTGCACACCCCTTGGACGGGATGGACGACGGAGTGGCGAAGAATTTTTTTTTCTGCAGAATGGAAGCAGCAAGGGTGTCCCACTGCTTTTTTTTAGGGATGGGGCCGAGGGGGGTAAATCTCCCTCAGAAAAATCGAGGGGATATATTTCCCCTCGATTTTTCCAAGAGGAATTTACTCCCCTCGGTTTTTAATTTTTTTTAAATAGAAAAAGCGTATTACCAATCAATTACTATTTTTCGTGGTTCTAAAACAACGAAACACATTTCGTGGTAACTTCACAAATATTACGACACTTCATTACTTTACATTTCCAATGGAACAGGTCGATCGGTCATATCGTGGATATTGTTGATCGAATTACACGACACGTGTAAATACGTACATGCTCGGTGAATTTTTTTTTTTTGTAAAATTCGGGTCAAAATCATCCTACGTGCCTAAAATGATATGATATGATTTATTTGTATGTAATTTTATATATTTATATATATATTTGATTTTTTTAATTCAAGAAACTGAGGGGAGTAAATTCCCCTCGAAAAAATTTTAGGGGAACTATTTTCCCTCCGTTTTTTAATTAAAAACTCAAAAAAAAATAGAAAAAATATATTTACGAATCAATTATTATTTCTCGTGGTTTTAAAACAGCGAAACACACCTCATTGTAATGTGTGTGTATTTGTATATGTATATATATTGGTCAAGTATTGTTTTCTAAAGCTACATTGTGTGAACATCCAAATTATTTATTTATTTACTTAACCAAATGAGAGAGAAATTATGTCTCGAAATTAGATATGAAATGAATTCAGAATGAGAAGACTAATATTGCAAATTTTGTCTATGAAATTATCATTCAATAAAATAACATTAAAATTGATAATAAGGATATTGGACAGTGACAACCTGCAAAAAAGCTTCTCACATCAGTGTACTATCCATCGGCTGATTATGACAAAGTGAGATGACAATACACAACAGCAGAACAAGAGCTAGTTGTCCGATTTTTCTTGTACTTATAAGTAACAAATATTCATTTTGTAAAAAATAAAAAAGACGTTAGAAAAAACTTGGAAAATAGTTTATTTTTACGTAATTACATTTTTTCTATTATTTTAATTAAAAAAATCGAGGGACCCCTTGGGTTTTTTTGAGGGATAAATGCACTCATTACATTTCCCCTTGTAAAGTTTTCGGTATTACCTTCGGTAATAATGGCGGCAAATATTGACAAGTATTTTCGAAGGATTTATCAAATGGAGATTTACGGAAGGTATTGACCCTCGGTAATTTATGCCTTCTTTGCCACATATTGTTTACACGGACAACTTGATGCTACCTATATATGTGCGAAACCGACGATGTTTGAATTGTTGGAATCAATCAAGATAAATTAAGGGATCAATCATACAAACAAGAATAAATCGAGATCCCTTAAATTAGTTTTTTAAATTATTCTCTTTCCTTGTACAAATCTTCTTTGACCCTATATAAAGGAGTCTGTAATTATTTGTAAAAATACACAACAATGAATAAAAATCACTTTACAATCCAATACCATGTTCTAACATGGTATCAGAGCAGATTATGATTCTAGGAACTCAGAACTAGATCATCATCGTTCCAATACCTTCTCATCCTTTCTTTTATGTTCCAATACCTTCTCGATTTTTATTTCAGTTTTTTGATCAAGGCAGTAGCCTCTTCCTTCTTTTCTTTCCCTGAAAAGAAAACATAAACTCCAAAATGTCAAACGATCCACAGACAACCCTCACAGTCAATACAACCAACACATATAACACAGCACATAATGAATTAACCCTCCAGATTGCAAATCTAGTACGAAATTCCGATAATGTTACACTCAGATTTAAACTGGATGGGAACAATTACCCACTGTGGTCTCGACTCATGAGAGTGGCCATAGGAAGCAGAGGAAAATCCAGCCACATTACTGGACAACCACCACCACCAAACGCGGCAGATCCAACCTATTATCATTGGGAAGAAACAGACTTGTCTGTTTTCTCATGGCTCATACAAAACATGGAAGGAAAATTAGTAACAAACTTTGCTCAACATCAGACCGCCAAGGCCGTATGGGACAGCCTGGCAATCACGTACGGGAGTGGAACAGACCCGTTCCAAATCTACGATTTGGAGGTAAAAGCCAACAAAGTCAATCAAGGCCAACTTACCTTGGAGGATTACTGGAATCAATTACAGGCGATATGGCTCACCATCGACAGAAGAGAGCTGAACCCTCTCGGCTGCTGCGACGAAGGAATCAATAAATACAGGAAAATCATCGCAAACCGTCGATTATACTAATTTCTTTCCGGATTAAATACCAAGTATGATGGTATTCGACGAGATATCCTCAAAGAGATACCGATTCCATCAGCCGAATCGGCGTTCTCAAAGGTGAGAAGGGAGGCCGCCCGACTACAAGTCTTGCAACTGACAACCAACCCCACCAATTTGAACTCATCATCGGGAGTAGGAGCTGGATTTGGAACTCGCAACACCGCACCACGGCCAGAGGGACACCAACAGCCAACCAGAGGACCTCAAACTTGCTCCGTAAACCCGTCATCGCGAGGAAAAGTGGACAAATCGAAGCTTTAGTGCACTCACTGTGGAATGCAAAAGCACACCAGAGAGATGTGTTTCCAGCTCGTTGGATATCTCGACTGGTGGGAAGATAACCACAAAATCCCACAGGCGAAGGGAAAATCGGCGATTGGAGTGGACAGCCATGAGGTAGCCGGAGCAGCGGTAGCGGTGAGCAGCCCGAAGGCAGACAGAAGGGGGCGTGCGGCGAATTATAACGAGGGAAGGACAAAAGTAGGGTTTGGATAAAAGGGGAGCAGCGCGGCGGGTTATGACAAGGGATACGAGGGAGAGACAGGTATAGGGTTTGGTGATTTGCCACTAAACCCTTTACTTTCCTCAAATTTACAATTTAACCCCCTACTCCCATTCAAATACGAAACCAACCCCATGCTTTACAAAACAAACCCAATTTCTTTCATAATACTAAAACTAACCCTATATTTTGTAAAAATGCTCCCTTAAATATTTCCACTGCAAACCAAGCCCAAAAATTTTGTGATAAAAAGGATAGAGGATGGATTTTTGATTGTGGGGCCACAGATACAATGACTTTTGACAAAAACAATATTCTTGAGTCGTCAAAACCACTCCGAACGCATGTTCAAACTGCCAGTGGTAACTTAACTCGAGTGGAAGGGGATGGAACTATAGAATTTTCTCCCACTTTACGACTGTCAAATTGTCTATATGTTCCGTCACTTTCTCATAAGCTAATGTCATTTAGCCATGTCACGAAAGAACTTAACTGTACAATGCTGATGCATCCTCACTTTTGTTTTCTACAGGATATCAGGACGGGGGAGATTATTGGACGTGGCACTGAGCAAAACGGGTTGTACTATGTGGATGAGATAACTCAACAAGGCAAAGTGATACTCGCTCATGGATCTACAGACCGAGAAACCTGGCTTTGGCACCGACGGTTGGGGCATCCCTCCACGGGTTATCTCAAGCTTTTATTCCCAAAACTAGTGCAAAATAAAACTTTATCTTGTGAAACTTGTGTTTTGGCTAAGAGCCACAGACAATCCTTTAAACCAAATAATACACAAGTTAAATCTATATTTTCGTTGGTACACTCTGATGTTTGGGGTCCCTCACCCATTGTGGGTGGACAAGGTTTTAAATATTTCTTGCTTTTTATTGATGATTGCACTAGGATGACATGGGTATATTTTTAAAAAAAATAAATCTCAAGTGTTTGAAAAGTTCACACACTTCTGTACAATGGTACAAAATTAATTTCAAAAAAATATCCAAACACTGAGATCCGATAATGGGGGGGAATTTATCAATAATTCCATGAAAACCTTATGCCAGCAAAAAGGAATAATCCACCAAACCACGTGTCCCCATACTCCAAAATGGTGTTGCCGAAAGGAGGAATCGAATCCTTCTTGAAATGACATGTGCCATGATGATTGAGTCTCGTGTACCCACATATTTCTGGCCTGAAGCAGTTGCCACCTCTGTCTACCTACTGAATCGCCTTCCTACCAAGACACTCAAACTTAAAACCCCGCTACAAAAATTATCCACCCTCGCCAAAATACCTCTCGTCCTTACACTTCAACCTCGAGTCTTTGGCTGCTCCGTATTCGTTCATATTCCCAAACACGAACGAACCAAGCTCTCTCCTTGTGCAGTAAAGTGCGTATTTTTCGGATATGGCATTAACCAGAAAGGATATAGATGCTACAACCCCAAGACTCGCCAAATCTTAACCTCCATACACTGTAATTTTCTTGAAACGTAGTTCTTTTATGCTAACCACATTAGCAGTTAGGGGGAGAGTGAGAAAGGAAGTGAGATTGACCTACTAAGTTTGTTGCCAATGCCAGTTTCGGAAGTAGATCCAACAGAGAAAGTTAACTTCGCCACTGAGCCAATCTCAAACACTGAAGCACAATTTACAGCTCCGCTGCTAGAACCTATGTCTCCTCTGCCACTGATATCCGAGGTAAGAGTTTCGGAACCTACCTCTATTTATGAGTCTTCTAACAATCTTTTTCCAGCGATTGAACAGGAAGAGAATACGATAGATAGTGATATTGGTCGATATGTGTTACCACCCAGGAGTAATCGAGGAATTCCTCCCAAACGATATACCCCCGAGAAAACCGCAAGAAAAACTCAGTACTCTATTGGGAATTACGCCAAATGAGGTCTAACCAAAGTTGCTACAGCCTACGAAGCAGCTTTGTATGAAGAAGAAATCCCACAAACAGTAGAAAGGGCCCTCAAATCCGAACACTGGAAGAATGCTATGAAAAAGGAGATGGATGCGTTAGCCCGGAATCATACATGGGATAAATGCCAGTTGCCAGAAGGAAAAAAGATGGTAGGATGCAGATGGGTGTTCACAGTTAAACGAAAATTAGACGGATCTGTTGAACGATACAAAGCTCGGCTAATTGCAAAAGGGTACACACAAACATATGGGATAGATTATGCAGAAACCTTCTCACCGGTGGCAAAGATGAACACTGTTAGAACTCTCCATTGCCGTCAACAAAGATTGGATACTTCATCAGTTTGACGTTACAAATGCATTTCTTAATGGGGAATTGGAAGGAGAGGTTTACATGGAAGCACCCCAGGGCCTCTCAAGTGAATTTGAAGATGGTGAGGTTTGAAGATTAAAGAAAACCTTATATGGACTTAAACAGTCCCCGAGAGCTTGGTTTGGGAGGTTTTCCACAGCTATGAAGAAATATGGGTATCAACAGAGCAACTCAGATCACACCCTATTTCTGAAGAAACGAGGTAAACTGATTACCTGTTTGATTATTTATGTAGACGATATGATCATAACAGGTGGCGATTCAGAAGAGATCAAGAAGTTGAAAGAGAATTTATTTAAAGAGTTTGAGATGAAGGATCTAGGGAATTTGAAATACTTCCTCGGGATCGAAGTACTCAGATCAAAAGGGGGAATCTTCATCAACCAGAAGAAGTACACTCTAGATCTTCTAGCTGAAATAGGAATGCTAGATTGCAAACCAGCTGATACACCCATCGCTGTGAATCATGGGCTACGAATCGTGGAGGGGGCAAAACTAGCAGATCGAGGGAGATACCAGCGACTTGTAGGGAAACTGATCTATCTTTCTCATACCCGACCAGATATTGCCTACGTTGTTAGTATTGTAAGTCAGTTTATGCACCGACCTCAAACTGATCACTTGGAGGCTGCGCTAAGAATTATAAGATATCTGAAAGGAACCTTTGGATATGGACTGCTGTTTAAGAAAACCGGACATCTGGAGATACAAGCCTATACAGACGTAGACTGGGCTGGAAATCCAATCGACAGAAGATCCACAGCTGGATACTTTACCTTTGTTGGAGGCAACCTCGTCTCTTGGAGAAGCAAAAAGCAAAAAGTAGTGGCCCTCTCAAGTGACGAAGCAGAGTTTAGAGGAATCAAAAGTGGTTTAACTGAGGTTCTTTGGTTAAGAAAACTATTGGTTGAATTAAATCTCCATTCATTGAAAATATGCCAAATGTTTTGTGACAACAAAGCAGCCATCAGTATCTCACAAAATCCAGTGCAACATGACAGAACGAAACACGTCGAGGTGGATAGACACTTTATCAAAGAAAAGATCGAGGGTGGAATCGTGGCGCTACCATTTGTGCGATCAAAAGATCAGCTCGCTGACATCTTGACCAAGGCCATAAATTCCAAAAGTTTTGCATAAATTCTTGGCAAGTTGAGTATCGGTGGTCCCACCACTTAACTTGAGGGGGAGTGTTGGAATCAATCAAGACAAATTAAGGGATCAATCATACAAACAAGAATCAATCGAGATCCCTTAAATTAGTTTTTAAAATTATTCTCTTTTCTTGTACAAATCTTCTTTGACCCTATATAAAGGAGTCTGTAATTATTTGTAAAAATACACAATAATAAATAAAAATCACTTTACAATCCAATACCATATTCTAACATGAATCGCGCATAAAACACATCGATATTAACTATCACTTTATTTGGAACTTGGTTCAATAGTCCCAACTTTGATTGTCTCAAGTTTCTTATGCAGATCAGCTTCTCGATGCTCTCACCAAACCTCTCTTTAATCCAAGGTTGCGTCTTTTGATGTCCAAGATTGATGTCACTTGTAGGTCACCATCTTGAGGGCCTATTATGATATATTCTTATATTTCTATGGGTTAATTGTTTATATATATGTGTTTGTATTTTGTCTCAAATTAATTGCACAAGTTTCCTTTGACTTTTATATACTAATGTCATTTCACTAATCCTATATACTAAATTGAAACCTCAAAATCCATAGCTTTTTACTAGCTACAGGGCAAATGACACATAATACGTCAAATCTCTTCTCGTGAAAAATGATTTTGACTATTTCAATTGATTTTTAGTTGGTTACAATCGATTTTTTCTTTTATTAGTTCAATTTTTTTTTTTTTTATAAATGAAATAGTGGCTCGAAGCCTAAAAAGAGAACAACGCTGATGGCAAAAACCCATTAAGTGGTAGAGAGAACGGTGCCTTATAAAAATTTATCATTGTAGGAAAAAACTCTATAAGAAAGAAGGAGCACCCTAAAAAAGAATATCGTCACAATCTAATAAAACAAAAAATGGCCACGAGTCGGTCACGACATCGACCAAATAGAATAAAAAATGGAACATAAAATCTAATTTCATTCGTTTGTAGGAATGACTGTAACTTTGAATGATAAACGAGGGCTTTTTGTAATTTGGGGAAATTCAAGGGGTAATGATATCGGGAATTAGCCCATTAATAAATTCCCGGGCGTATCAGGTAACTTTTAAAATTATCCAAAACACATTCAACAAACTTCTCAGAAGAATGTTGAAAAAGCGAGTCCCTAAATCATGGCCTCGATCTTGTTAACTGTTGCGATTCATACATAAATTGCAAAATGATGTATAAGATGTATTATCATGCCTGATTTTCGGCATATTCCCATTCCCAAGCGCGTAATGTAAAAGTAAAACCCAAATGCATGCATGTAGATCGGTGCGAGTGAATATATATGTACAATGTTTTTGACAATTTTTTGGTCCGTCTAGGCTATGAAAAGTTTAAATATTTGCCAAATAATTGTAAAAAAGTCCTAGATAAAGTAAATCCTTTTCTCCAAATTCCTTATATATCCTCAACCCTAAATAGAAGCAAAGCAACTCTATAAATAGGGTTTTGCACATCCATAATTAATAAATAATAAACAAAAATCCACTCACTTGAAAAACCTAGAATCAATAGCTTTCTCTCCAACCTGTTGCATGGCTTACGCCATTTTCACTTATTTAGCTTTCTTTTCTCTTATATCAAACTTTTGTCATAGCTTAAATCCTAAGCTGCAAAATGTGTTGAAAGCTGATCATTCTGGTTCGAATTGGCTTACTACTAACGCCACTTGGTATGGAGATGCCAATGGTGCAGGAACTGATGGTACACACACATGAACCAACAACTGTGCGACAAAATTGCACTTCTTTTAATTTAGTTGCTATCATTATTAATGATAACCTATATATTTTCATATTTTACTTTAGTTTAGTCTAATTGAGGAAAATGTGAAGAAATATTTTGGAAATATTGATCATATGATCTTGTTTACTATGTGTTAATATTAGTGGGTGTATGTGGATATGGAGAGGCTGTTGAGTCAATGCCATTTAATTCTCGAGTAACTGCAGTTGCTCCTTCTCTCTACAACTTGAGCAAACCAGGCTATGTTTGTGGAACTTGTTACCAGGTAATACAAAAATTTTCTCATCTCAATACATTACTTTTAAACAAAAATTTAATATTTTTTGACAAAAAAAAGTATTTTTATTTATATTTATTAATTTTTAATAAAAAAAAGTATCGTGGCAACACAAGTCTTTCTTGATACATACGAGAAATTAAAAGGAAATTAATACTTATGGTCATTTTTTCTTTTCTTCATCATGTAGGTGAACTGTACGAATTCGGCGTATTGCTCGGGGACACCGGTGACCGTGATTGCAACAGATTTGTGCCCCGGTTGTACACATTTATTTGATTTGAGTGGCACTGCGTTTGGAGCCATGGCAAAATCTGGACAAGAGGAGCACCTTAGGGATGTTGGAATGTTGGAAGTTCGATACAAGAGGTAATTAAATTATTCTTCATTTAATTTTGTGAACCATGCCATGCGCACGTGTGTGTACAGTAGGCATTGTCACAATTATTATACAATTAATTAAACTCTTATGTGTTTTAATTATATTTTTTGGATAAAACTAATTTTTTTTACCACACTAAACTTTTGTAGTTTAATCTCTTTTAGAAATACAATCTAATTACATAAAAACTCAATTATTTTTCAAAGTTATGTATACTTCCTTCAATTATTAATTATAAACACCCAATTAATGAGGTTTGAATTGATATAAGTGGGAAAGAGCATCTTTACCGTACAAGCAGAACCGAATTCAAACACCACGGGTAAGTGTGAAAATTTTCTTATTTAGAATAAATATTTTATTTGTATTAGTTAAGAATCGTAAAAAAAATAAAATAAATTTGCATGTTAACAACATCCCTTACAAAAACAAAAATTAAGTTGAATTCTTATAATGAGAACATACATGGGTTACGTCTGTACCCAAAAAATGTATTTTAAGTACTTAATATGTAGTTAAGTTTTCAAAGTCTTGTCAGGTAGTTAGTAGAGTATGAGTTTCGAACCTAGGATCAATCAATTACATTAAATTTATGGTCACCATCTATTCTACTAATATGAATATAATAAATGTTGCATTTTTTATTAAAGTTATCAATTGGATGCAGTCATTTTATTTTGTATTAAAATATTTCTTATTAATCATTTATATAATTCATTTTACACAATTGAATAAGGTATTAAAAAAAATTTAAAACAGAAAAAAAAATAGACCACCATTTATTATTTATATATTTTTTGATTGTATGAATTTATATATATATATATATATATATATATATATATATATATTACCCTAAATTCAAAATTCTTACAATTAGAATTACACGCCTCTTCCATATACTATTTTGAGAATGTTTGATATAAAATTCTCAGCGTGGCCTGCGACTATCCCGGAGTAAGCGTTGCATTTCAGGTCGTCCCGACCGACACCAATTTCACCACCGCCATTGACTACATGGATGGACATAGCCTCGATGGAGTCGCGCTATCGGCAAAACTGGCCAACACGACATGGCTCCCAATGCAACCCTCGGGGGACAATGTTTGGACGCTGACAACGTTACCCGAGGGCGATACGGCGCCGTTCTCTATTAAACTAACTGACGGATCCAAAATCGGTGTGGCTCACGGTGTTATTCCAGCCGGTTACTCCAATGGTACAACTTATAGATCAATCGTCAAATTTGACGGCTAGTTTAATCACAACCTTCTTCTTTTTTTAGTTTTCATCCACGTTTTATTATTTGGATTTGTCACATGTGTTCATGAAAGGTTAGTTAATACTACCTATTTTATCTCGTGGATGCATTATCGTATTCCAGAGAAAAGATATTGAGTGAAAAAAAAAAAGTTTCAATCTGATAATATAAAGTACATAATACAGTTTGGGTTTGGCTTTTAATTTTTATAAGATATATAAATCTTCATTGCTTTGTAAGTTTTTTTTTTCAAAACGATATAATGAATTATACGTATAATACTCACTAGCACTACTATACGAATCTTGCACGTATATATTTCTTTATATTGAAGGAGGATTGGTATTTACTAATTCCTCGTAAAATTACTAATTTTTACTATCGTATCCTATGTACTGTAATGGATAAGCAGATTTAATTATATAGATATTGATATTCTCGTTTACTGGAAAATATCAATAAGTTGGACTATTTGAAGATTTGTAATTTAAATAGTCACGCTTGAATTTTTGCTATCTTATACGAGTTTGGACATTAGCTCAATATTAATTAAATTGTGTGATACTCGGATTGTGCAGAGGCTAGTTATTACTTAATTTAGCTCGATTTTAAAGGTTAGTTAATACTTATTTATCCCAATCCTAAATCATGTATACGGGGTGTTTTGAGGTTTGGTAATGTATTAAGAGAATAATTTAACTCCAAACATAAAATAGAAATAAAGTAATAAATGTTAGTGTATATGTATTTTGGAAATAATTACGAAATAAGGTACATATTCAGTGTTCTAAAAGGCCCGCATACACTTCGCTTAATCCCGCCTAGGCTTGAGACTTCACCGAAACGCCTCGCCTTGCAAAAGGCTTGAAAAGGTTTGGAGACGAAAGTCAATTTAGAGTTGACCGCCTCGTATGTATGTAACAAGCAATTTTTTATTGTGTTTTAACTATGTTTGTATTTTATTTCCTATTTTCCGTTTAACTCAACTATCTTAATATATTTATTTTGAGTTTAGTCGTGTGAGATTGTTACGAAGTTAATAATACTAAGTAATATCTTAATTTTAAATAATTTAAAATTTATTTTTCTATTGATAAATTAAAAAATATTGCAAAAAGTCTTTACACGTTGTATTGTTTTATTTACTTATTAGTAAAAAAATAATTAAAATAATATAAAAGATGAAAACACCTTTTGCCGCCTAGACTTCGCCTAGGCACGCATAGGCTTTTAATGCTTGAGGCTCGCCTTTTGCCGCCTATACTTCGCCTAGGCACGCATAGGCTTTTAATGCTTGAGGCTCGATCTCACCGACTTGACACGCCTCACGCATTTTGGAACCTTGACCATATTTATTTGAGAAAAGTCTTAGCTATAACCAAGCCCATGGTACAATGAGCCCAGCCCAATCACGTGTGTGTCTTCAGATGTAGTATAGTTTTAAATTTAGGGAAAAGGACGTACTAGTTAATAAATACTATTAATCTTTAATCACAATATTAGAATTTTAATTTTACGTGATTATACTATATATTTTAATCTCATTAATTATCACAACTTCTAATACCTAAGGCAAAAAGTATAAAACAAATGAAGAACAAAGTATGAAATTAAAAGAAAGCTTACTAGAATTAAAGAGAAAATCCAAAAGTTTGATTGAAATTGCAAAGAATTAAAAATACAAGGGAGTACTTGAATCCTTCTTGAACTTACAAACCCAAGGCAAAAAGCTTGAAAATAAAATTTAGAGAGAGAAATTAAGTCTCAAACCCAAGCTTGAGTTGGGAGGAGGTGTTTTACAAAAATGAGAGTTGTAGTCTATTTATACTAATTTAATTGGGTTTAAATGGGCAAAATTAGCCAAAAAGGCTTGAAATTCCCGGGTTTGACCAAGTTTGACCCGAAGGCACCTTCCTAAACCCTTGGCTAGCTTTTTGGCACATTTTGGCTTGATATGGCTCGAGATGACTCGACCATGGCTCGAGATGGCTCGACCATGGCCGAGCCTGGGCGCAGGTGGGCGAGTGCTGGCGACGCTTGGATTCGAAGTTAGCATCCTCCAAGGTTGGAAATGTGATGCAAAGTTATTGTTGCGGA
>BMAC01000025.1:525513-538715 GCA_014905375.1 Phtheirospermum japonicum | reverse complement strand
TGAGATCCGGATTAATCTATCATTTGCCGGCGTTCCATGGATTCGATGGCGAGGATCCGTACAAATATTTGAAGGAATTTCATGTTATATGCACGAGCATGAAGCCCGCTGGAGTAACTGACCACCAAATTAAACTGCGGGCGTTTCCGTTTTCATTGAAGGGTCTTGCTAAGGATTGGCTTTATTACTTACCTCCTGGATCCATCACCACGTGGATGGCATTAGAGAGGGTGTTTTTGCAGAGATATTTTCCCGCTTCACGAGAGGCGAGCTTGCGTAAAGATATTTGTGCAGCAAGACAAGCGCAAGGAGAGACATTGCATGAGTATTGGGAGTGTTTCAAGAGACTCGTCGCTAGTTTCCCTCAGCATCAAATGGGCGAGGAGTTATTAATACAATACTTTTATGAAGGTCTCTGTCTCACTGATAGAGACATGATCGATGCGGCAAGCGGAGGCTCACTCATGGATAGGACACCGACGGCGGCAAGGGAGTTGATCTCGAACATGGCGGTCAATTCTCAGCAATTCGGCTACCGTGATAATTCATTGAGGTCGGTAAATGAAGTAGACACTGGTTCGTTGCAAGCTCAGTTGGATGAGTTGAGGTCCACTATCGTTAAGAGGGCTACGGTTCGACCATGTAGATTTTGTCATACATTTGATCATGTCACCGATGATTGCCCAACGCTACGAGCCATTCGTGAAACGAACGCCTATGGAGTGAGGCCTAGACGATGTCAAGAGGAGAACTACGATCCTTACGAGCCAAGGTGGGGGGACCCTCCAAATTTTCAAAGGGGACAAAAATTTTCAAGACAATATGATGACCATCCCCAAGCACAAGAACCGTCCCCAGCCCTCATAAAGATGATGGAGGCCATGATTACAAACACCAAGAAGCTCGAAACTCAATTGAGTCAAATGGCGGATCACATAAGCCAATTGGATAAACGATTGTCTTCTCAAACTGAGGAACACATGAAGAATATGAATGTTATCGTGCTGCAAGATGTGGGAAAAATCAATGATGCGGAGGACCGACATTTGAATTGGAGGACAAATTCGAGGAAGAAGAAACAAGGCGGACACATGTTGATCATAGTCTGCCTGAGCTTACAAATGATGTTCTTAATTCTATCGTTTCTCCTATCGAGGTCGAAGCAGAGCCAAGGCCATTGCCATCATGGACCGTGTGTCAAGTGATGAAGGATGACGAAGAGACTTACGTGCGAGAGGATGTTCTTGAGAAGGAGGAGACCGATGACCCTCCGTATGTGGTGATAAACGAAACCATCTTAGCAAAATTCTATGTGAAGCCACCACAAGGTCGAAAAGATCCGGTTAAGCATCCAAAGTCGAAATGGATGCGAATTATGGAGGGTAAGGTCGTTGGCACTCCGTGCACTTTGAGACCTCCACCGAAACCCCCATGGGATTGAGGGGTACCATGTCGAGCCGACGACGTTAAGAAAAGGCGCTTGTTGGGAGGCAACCCAATGTTTACATTATTTTATTTTTCAATTTTTATTTTTATTTTTGCAGTTGAAGGGATACTAAGCTTGGTTGATTTGGACGATTGGGCATATTTTCGAAAAAGATCGTTTGGAACTGAGAACCCCCTCGATGTTTACCCCGGTGATTTCTTTTCCCTACTCTTCCTTAATAATATTTGTGATGTGCTTGTTCTTGTTTTATGTTCGCTTGAGGACAAGCTAAAGTTTAAGTTTAGGAGAGTGGGTTATTATTGAGGATATTGTGCTAAAAAATTGATTAATTTTGAAAATTATGTGATATTTCCGGGGAATTGAATTAAGAATTTTAAAAAGTACTTGCTTGAATTGCTTTGATGAATTATGTTTCGGTTAAAGTCTTTAGTCGTCATTTGATTTAGAGGTCAAGGGTACGCATGTTAGTGCTTTTGTGATTCATTTGTGGGGCGTCAATTCTAGATTATTGCGTTGTTGATATGTACTTGTGGTTGTCGTACTTAATATGAGTTTGTGTGGGCCTTGAAGTTGGCGATTGCGTGATGATATCTCGTTAGTAGAAACAGAAGTCAAATAAAGTCCGGTTGGGGTATACCGGCATGGTGAAAGTAGAAAATTGAAAAATCAAAAAGAATTGAGGTGTCGAAACAGCTGCCTATCCGTATTTATCAAGTGCATTCGCTTACAAATTCCAAAGAGCGAAGTCCAACGAAGATGCTAGTAGCTCAACAATTCATGCACGTGCTCAAAAGGCGCATCACACTATCAAATTCTCAAACATGGTAGAGGTGAACAAAACAAATCAAATACCAAATCAAGACGATCCTCCTATCCAGCGCCTTATCATTATTATGAAGTCAAGGACGGTAGTGCGGAGTTGCGGGCCTCAATTGAAAAAATAAAAAAATAAATAAATGGGAGAGGACGAGATATTTGATCGTAACCAACGATGGATAGAGTCAAACCATCGAGTAGCGAGGGGGCACCATAGTACATTGATGTGACGTATATGAAAAGGGATTGCCTAACTGCTGGGATTACTTAGGTCAATACATGAAACGCTTGCGATTTCTAGAAATATGATGGTGACTAGAGTCCGGATAAGTTCATTTAGCCAATTTGAGTGAGTTACTAATTGTATGTTTGTCCTGTGCTTTAATCTAATGTTGCTTGAGGACAAGCAAGGTTTAAGTTTGGGGAATTTGATAGGCGAGAAATTGTGCTTTAATTAATGGTTTAATCTCTATGTTTTTATGTTCTTAATATTCTCATATATGTTTATTTCTCGCGTATTTACTATTACGAATGGAGGAGCACCAATTGTATATTTCTTCTCTATTTTGCAGTATTTGGTGCTATAATAAGTGAATGAGGTTTTACAAGAAAGTTGAGAGACAAGGATCAACCAAACGACGAGAGGAAACCAGCGAATCAGGGAGGTAGCGTCGATGGCTCGCGTCGATGTCGAGGATATCTCGCGTCAGTCGACGCGATGTGCGGTGTTGCACTGGCTGTGCGCGCGTCAGTCGACGCCATGTCGACGCACTGTCGATGCTCATGCTCTGAAGCGTCGATGGGAAGGGCGTCAGTCGACGCCCATGCAGGACGACGCAGGCGGGTGATGCGCGTCGACGCCGAGGGCTGGTTCGCGTCAGTCGACGCTCCGTCGACGCCGACTCGGTAGAATTATTTTAGGGAGAATCTTGGGTGGCAAGAAATAGGAATTCTATATAAACTCGACCCAAACTCGTCAAAAACAGACTTTGACACAATCCTAGGGTTCCAAGGCTTGAAGAGGGGACCCCAAATCACTCAATAAACAAGATCTTGAAGATCCAAGACCAACAATCCAAGATCTAAGCTTTCTTATCTCTTCCATATCTTAGAACAATGTTTTATTTCTCTATTTTCCTGTTATTCTATGAACTCCATGAGTGAGTAGATTGTTTTATCTAGTTCTAGGGATGTGGAAACCCTCGTGAAACTATGTTTAATTTATTTATGCAATATTATCTTTCGTTCTTCTTATGCGAATGTTTGTGTTATCTTGTTTACATATCATGTTTGCTAAATTCATGACATGATTTCTTGATTCTTGATTTGGATTGGCCACCTAAATTAGGGATTTGGTTATCAATTGCTAGAAGGAGGACTACTTCCCGTGTAATTGTCGTAGTTTCGATTTCTCTGAAGCAACTAATGGTATCGTATCATTAGGGGTAACACAACATAGGTTGAATAAACCGAGCTTATGTATTTATTGCTTAGATTAACCTATTTGCCTGGTTTTTAATGCTATTATTGGGTTGAATCTAGAGAGCTTATTTTAGGTTATTCAATAATTAGAGTTAATTAAAGAGCTTATTTTAATTGAGTAAATGGTAAGGGCAAATGCGAGTAGCAGAGTTTATTGTTACTTAGGGTTTTTAGTCGCACATGATGAATGGATTATGATATTGTGATTGGTTAAATAAGTGGAACGAGGGTGGAAACGGAACTAGGACTGGGAGCTTAATTTATTTGTTTCATTATTTAAATTCTTTAGTTATTTATTTTGTTCTCTTAGATTAGTTTACAATTCTCACCCCATTTATTTGTTTAAATAAAATACGAATAATCACAATTTAACCACACTCCTCGTGGGACCGACCCTTACTTATCGCTACTACTAGTTGGTAGAGAGAAGTTGAGAAAAAATAAATATTTAATTTGACGCTTAACGACGAGCGGTCAGTACCTGAACATCCCGCACGGTGCGAGAATGTGGCATCTCCAAAACAGCTCGCACCTTCTCTGGATTAACTTCAATTCCTCGCTCTGTCACCATATAACCCAAAAACTTCCCAAACCTCACGCCAAATGCACATTTCTTCGGATTGAGCTTCATCCCGTACTGTCTTAATATAACGAACGTTTTCTTCAAGTCCTCCACATGGGATTCTGCTCGCTTGCTCTTAACCAGTATGTCATCGACATAAACCTCCATGGTGGACCCCAGCAGGTCTTTAAACATGCGGTCCACCAACCTCTTATAGGTCACTCCTTCATTCTTCAAGCCAAAAGGCATGGATACAAAACAATACGTACCCGTAGAAGTGACAAAACTCACTTTGGGTTGATCTTCCTTTGCCAAAGTTATTTGGTGATACCCCTGCGAAGCATCCATCATGCTCAAYAGCTCGCATCCTGAGGTAGAGTCCACCAACTGATCAATTCGCCCAAAGGATAATGATCCTTCGGGCAAACTTTATTTAGATCATGAAAATCCACACACATCTCCACTTCTGAGCTGGTTTTGGCACCATCACAACATTAGACAAGTACTCATGGAATTAGATCTCCCTTATGTGGCCAGCTTTCAACAATTTATGCACTTCCTCTTCTATCACTTTATCCAGTTCTGGCCCAAAATGTCTCCTCTTTTGCTTTACCGACCTTGCCTCCGGATCTGCATTTAAATGATGTTGCGCGACCTCTGGTGGAACCCCCGTTAACTCTCCATCTCCAAACGCAAATACATCCCGAAACTCTCTTAACAGCTCGATCAACTCGTCCCTCAACGTCTCAGGCATTAGGGTCCCCAGCCTTGTGGTATACTCTGTGTGATCTTCTTCTAACGAGATCTCCATCAGCTCTTCATTCGGTTGGACAGAGTTCTCCTGTTCCTTCATTTTCTTTGCATTAAGCACCTCCTCCGACTGTTCGTCACCCCTTTCGCGTTTATTCTCCATCAGTCCTCTCCTGACCACCAGCTGATAACATGATCTCACGACCTGCTGTTCTGCGACAACTTCCCCTACTTTGTCACCCACTGGATACTTGATGCTCATGTGATAGGTCGACGTTACCGCTTGAAATACATTAAGGGCAGGTCGCCCCAATATCGCATTATAGGACGACCTCCCTCGGATGATCAAAAACTTCAAACTCTTCTCCACTTGTGACTCGTTTTTTCCTAGTACCACCTACAACGTCAGCTCGCCCTCGGTATTCACTTGTGCTCCATTGAACGCATATATGGGCGTATTCACAGACCGCACCCTTTTTTCCACCTCCATCTGTTCAAGGCAGTCTGTATATATGATGTTCACCGAGCTTCCATTATCCACAAAAATTCTGCCGACTTCATACCCTGCAATCTCCGCCTCAATCACCAATGCATCATTGTGGTCTTCCTGTAACCCGCGCCGATCACTGGGACCAAAAGAGATGATTGGCCTCACAACCCGTGATTGCCCGCTCACACTAGCGACCTCCCACGTTCCTGAACAATCTGACTTAACGTGCCTTTTCCGCACATTATTAGAATCGCCATCCGTTGGTCCACCTGAAATCATGTTTATCCTCCCTCTATTCCTTCACGGACCATCATGTCCTTGATTTCCTTGTTGTCGCTGTCTCGCGACCTGTTGCTGGGGCGGACCTCCCGGTGGTGGTGGAGGTAGCGGCCGCCTCTGTTCCTTTGGCTCTCTCTCCTCATAAATCACTTCCTTTAAATGCCCCTCTCTTATAAGTCTTTCGATCTCCTCCTTGAGGTGCCTGCATTTCTCAGTGAAATGTCCGTAGTTGTTATGAAATAAGCAAAAGGAGGCGGTTTTGGGATGAGTAGGGATAAATGTGCGATCCTCCGACCATTTTATAGCATCGGGTACCGAGCGCTCCATACCGAATACCCTAGCTCGCGGGTAGGCCAATGGTGTGAAATCCTCCTCTCTCCAATCTCGCATATTCTCCTTTGGTTTTTTATCAATCACAGACCTCGGGCTCAAGAGTCCGCGCACTATCCTCCTTGGTTATCTCCTCAACTCCCTTCTAGATCCGCTGTCTCCCGTATCTATAACCTCCCTACCAAAACGTGCTCGATGTTCTTCTTCAGCTTCCTCCACCTGTACATATTTATAACATCTCGCCAGAACCTCATCATAGGTCCTTGCCTCCTTTTTGACCAGCGAATTACGTAAATCCTCTCTTCTTAATCCCTGATGCAAACCTCCATCCTTCATCTCATCAGTGGCTGCGGGTACCTCCAGAGTGGCATTGGTGAACCTGTTAATATATTGTTTAAGCGTTTCATTAGGTTGCTGCACCATGGTAAAAAGCGACTGCGCCGTCTTCACACTCTGCCTCACGCTAGAAAACTGCTTCAAAAAAGCAGCTCGCAACACCTGATAACTGGTAATCTTTCCACGCGGGAGCTGATAGAACCAATTTTGCGCGATCCCTCTCAGGGTGGACACAAAGGCCCGACATACCACGACATCCGTATAATTGTGCAACATTCTTGCGTTCTCGAAGAGCTGTAGGTGCTCGATTGGATCCGTCACTCCTCGATACTGAAATTCCAACGCCTTATAGCTTTTAGGCATTGCAGCATGCATCATATCCTCTGAGAAAGGATGTCCCTCGTCTCCGTAAAATTTCTCCCCATCTACTCGCTTTTCTAACTTCAACATGGCCTCCTGCAAATCTCTAAAGGCCTTACTATGCGACCCTATTTCGCTTTCCCCCTTTCCTTCCTTAAATCCACTACCACTCTTTCGGGATTTCTTATGAGACCCACCATCCGTATCCGAGGTAAAAGTCTCGCTCTCACTAACATGCTTACTGTATCGGTGACCTCTACGCCTACAATGACTTCGCCTTACTTTCACTCCCTTCGCTCTCCGCTTATGAACATGAGAATCTATGGATGAGGTGGAAATAGAAGCATCCTCATTTTTCTGCTTACTTCGTCCTCTCTTTTGAGATAGTCTTTTAGACAAAGACTTCTCACCTCGTTTTACCTTTCTGATCGCCGACTCCTCCTCTTGCTCGCTATCTGATTTACCACTCTTTTCCTTCCCAGTACCCAGCCCGCCTGCTAGGTATTTATACAGCTCCTCCTCCTTTTCTAAAGGCGCAAAATCCATAAGTCCTTCTAAAAACCCTTTCTTATTTTGGAAGGGCTTATCTTGGGCAAATCCTCCCCTTCTCTCGTTTCTATGTGAATCGCTTTTTGCGCTTCTCCTTCTGGTGTTCTCGCCTCCAGACTTTCCACTGGTCCATTCCCATCACGTTTCTTGGGAGAAGGCGGCGGTGTATTACCGGTGCCTTGAATTATTGGATCCGCCTGAGAAGGCGTTTGCCCGTCTTTTATCATCTCTTGTTCGTTGATATCTGCCAATTTGTTCTTCTTCTTTTTATTGTTCAATCCAGAACCATAGTGCAGGGTTTTAGGAATTATGTTGCTATCCTTCATGTCTTGTTTGTGGAATCTCTCACGCCTTTCGCTCAAGAACTCGATGTCCCTCTTTCCCACAGACGGCACTAATTTGATAAGTCCAAAAGTTGGGCTACCAAATAAAGGAGGTACTAACCTCAAATCTGAGATCAGCGACCTGAGACTGCTTCCGAGTACATCATAGCGACCTGCCAAACCCTCCGTGAATCTCCTGGCGACCCTCCTGGTCCTGCAAAATAGCGCCTTGAACGGGCCGGATTTCGAGCCCGTTAAGGCCCTCCGACGCTTAAGTTAATAAGCAAAATCAACACTCAACTCTACTCTTCAATAAACAATAATGCAATAAAGCGATATCGACTTCGTCAAATAATGAGAGGCACACGCCTCTTTATATAAAGACAGGAGAAGTGTCCCTCAATTTAGGGTTACCTTCTATAACCATAATTTCATTCATAATACAACTCTATAACCGACTCTCAATTGGGACTCTCCCAGCATGTTAAGTTCCCATATATAACAAATCTCTTCAATACAACAGGCCTGGGCCCTTTATACAGTCCACCGAAGGCCATATAACACAATCACCGTAAGCCCCACGGGCTTAACATTCATAAAACCCACAAACAAGCTCAAGTATACAGCTCAAAACATAAGAGGTCGCGACCCTATATGAGAACTCATCCCCATACTACAGGTCGCTACTCTACACAAACCAGCTCGCTTACCTCGCAAAGACACAATATAGTTCGCTCATCTCCCAGGAGGAACACCCTCTCCCAAAGATGAGGTCGCTTACCACAAATAACCTCATACAATAAATAATATCACGTATGGACATTTTGGTCCGTATCACTCAATGACTGAAACCAAGTCATGATCTAGATAAATACCCAATCCAACTAATACAGTTCCATTTTAACAATTGTCTCAGCGAGTGAAAACAAGTTATGCTCTAGAAAAATACCCAACCCAACATATCAGTTGGTTAATTATGATCATAGTGAAGATGAACAAGACAACAAGTTAGCCTATTTCTCATACCTTTTAACGTCTTGTCCTAATTTTATCCTCTAAATATTGACAGCCATGTGAGCTTATTGCACTACTACAAAATAGGGATTTAACGCCGTCCGTTTAACATCAGTTATTTTAAAACCGACTTAAAACATTTTCACATCGGGTTTTAAATAAACAGACGTAATAAGTGATATTTCTACGTCGGTCCATTGGTAAAAAAATATTTCACGTCAGTTTTGAAATAACCGGTTGTATTAAAAAAATATTAATCCAACAAATAAAATAATAACCCCCTACACTTCTTCCCGTCTGCCCCTTTTTCAATTTTCAACCCAATCCCGTCCAAACCTGAACTCCAGAACGGAAAAATGAAACCGGATGTGAGAAAAGGGAAAGAACTGTGTTAGGAGTAGACGAGAGGTACAATCTCCTCCATTATCGTTTCTCTCCGCACAATCTCCTCGTTACACTCTCCTCCATTATCATTTGCCTTACCGAGTTTCGAGGCGAGTAGAGTGCAGGTACAATTTCCAGTCTTAAATTTGAAGAACTTAATCGTTACTTTCAATTTTGTTTATTTTAACTTCAGTTTTCTATTTTGTTGACTTTAATTTTATGGGATCTAGCATGATTATAGTTTTTGTATGATAGCGAGTCGTTTTTTCATTTTCTCGCTATTTTCGCACGGTTTCATTTAATTTGTTTTTCCTCATTTGGTCTTGGTATATATTTGTTATTGCTACGTGTCTTCCTAGTTTAGATCCGTATAGAATTTGGAGTTTTTGTGGACTTAATATAGAAGAGGTGTGCACTCGTTTAGATCTGTATTTCTAGATCTGATCGGTGTTTTTTTTTTTTTCTTCTTAATTTTTATTTTTAAATTTATTTGCGATCCATGTAAATCTGATGAATATATGCGAGTGTTTGTGTTAATAGAGAGATGATGGCTGGTTGTTTATATGCAACTGTTCTGGGCGTTTTCAGATCCGGTTGATTGAGCTTGTTTTGTTATTTGTTCTGTATATGTTTGATCCTATGGCAGCAAACTGTTATGAGATTTACATGTCTTTTATTTATTTATTTTGGGTACTATACTTGTAATCATTATTCCATCTTTTTTAAAAGAAAAAATGGTTTCTATTCAGAGCACTTATAATCTGCAGTGGTATCATACAAAAACTATAATCATGGTTTAAACTTGATAGGCGAAAGGGGTAAAGTAGACGGGGACGAATGTGGAGCTTACATTTGCTAATCTCTTTTACTCATTTGATTGGGAATTGCCTCCAGGGATCGAGGCCAAAGACGTCGATACGGATGCGTTACCTGGCATCGCAATACGTAAGAAAAACCCACTTCTCCTTGTGCCTAATATCTATGCTATTTAGGTACCATTAGGATCTTGCTTGACTCAATTATAAGAAATAATATTAATCATGCATGTAAATGTAATTTTTTATTCAGGCCATCCGTGATGTTGTTCTTTACCTGTATTGAAATAGATGGTCATAACTCTTGTGTTGGATTTGGATGTCAAATAAATGAAGCATTTATACAACAATTTGTTTTACGATAGTTATCCCGTGAGACGGTTTCACGGGGAGACGGACATGGACAACAAAATGTTAATTTTATTGTGCAACAATACGTTCGAGTAATACTTTATATTTTTCTTTGTTTTTTACCATGAGATATTTTTTTACAGTATTGAATTACTACTTGTCTTTTGATACCTAACATAATATTACACACTTTAACAAAATGACAAATGCAAACCCAATAAATGAAAGTAAAAAAAAAAAAAATTCAAAATGTCATATTACATAATGATTTCCTAATGAAGACAATATTCGTAAGATCTATTTTTATGTTCGGGCATCTCTACAAGGACACTTACTCTCAATAAAATGAAATATTATAATCGAACAAGTCGCAAACTGTACACCATGATAAACGACAAAGGAAGAATGCATGTGCATGGAGAAGCAACCGTGCTTAATCAGGTGAGGATTAAATAATCAGATGAGAATTGAGTATCATTGGATGAGGATTAAGGGTATTTTAGTCAGAAACTTTTAATCTAAGTATAATCCGTCGAGGAAAAGAATTATTTACAGTTTTTTTTTTTTTTTGGAATTAAAGTGAATAAACTCGCGGGAGTGGAATTTTTGACAATTTCCCCTTTCATATATATTTAGGGTTACCTTTACTATTTTATTATTATTATTTTAAAAATCAGGGTTACCTTAGTTTGATTTCTTATTTTCGTTATTTTATGGGTGTTTTTGAGTGCATCGTTCTTGGCAAGTAAATTTTGTAATATCATTTCTAGCATCGTCACTCCAATCATTAATTATTATTATTATTTATTTTATTTTTTTTGGGGGGTTTTATGTCAGGGTGAGAATCCGAAAAAGCCGGGTAATCCGCACAATGTGAGGCTATATTCGATAGCATCCAGTAGATATGGAGCTGTTTTTGATGGCAGGACAACGGGTTTGTGTGTTCGGCGTGCTGTCTATTACGACCCCGAGACCGGAAAAGAAGACCCTTCGAAAAATGGGGTGTACTGCAACTTTTTTTTTTATTTGGTCCTCATCATCACAACAATGCTGGTCCTCTTTATTTGGTCTGCTGCTGCTGAGTTTTTGGACTGGTAAGCTAAACAATCCGATTGCTACTTTACGAGAATGGATGATCATCAAGTCAAATCTATATATACGACAAATAGTTTACATATATATTCTTGTACATTTTTAATTTTTTACGTTCATTATTTTTAAAGATATTGACAATTTAAAATCATTGTATTTTCTGTAATCTTATTCAAAACAAGAGATAATTACAAAAATACCCTTGAGAAAGGGTAAAGAATAATTGAGGGTGCAATTTGAATAGACATGTAATTTTAAAAATGATTTTAAAAGAATATATATTTTAATAAAGAAATTGATTAAAAAAGGAAATTTATCTCAATGAGCTTATTAGAATAAAAAGAAATTTATTAGGCTAAATAAGCTATCAACAACTAATTTAAAGTCTATATAACTGTCTAAAGTAGTTTATTGACTTGTAATAAGTTTTAAACTCATATAAAATGCTCAACCAAAGCAGAACCTTTATTGAGTATCAAGTTTGTGGTATTGAACAAGACGAAGTATAATATAAACCCTTGAGAATTTAATATATAATTTCAGGAATCCTCCGAATATTTGAAAGATCGCATTACAAGATTCAACTGCCCAATATGTTGCTTCAATCATTCACAGAAAATGTAACCAACTCTTGTCGAACCTTTTGTACGTGGCAAGTGGAAATGATCCAAAACTCTTTTTACTGGTACACAAATCAAACTTGTACTTATCTATTCCCTTTTTTCTTAGTTTTTTTTAGATTAATAAATATCTTATGAAGTTGCATAAATTTAAATATTCTTCTTCTTGGTGTACTTTTGTTTTCCAGACGATTGTTTCGCTTTGGATAACCTCAGTTATTGGGAGCTCAATCAACAGCTTGAATCTTCTATTTCTTGGTTAGTTAAATTAATAATCCTGTATCCATAATATGACCATGACTTTTACTTGCTTAATCGTAAAATATGCCCAATAAGTATACCCCAATGGTAAAATAATGACAATAAATCTGCGAACTTTAAGCTAGGAACGTGTTTTTTAAAATGAAGGTCTATGCCTTGTTACCATTTCTGTAACTGAAATTCCGCACATGTGATTAGTTATTATTTTCTTAATGATGGGAATTTATCTGTCTTACCCGTTAGAATGTGTAAAATAGTTTTTGCCATGGTGAAACTGGTGCATTTTGGGCATGCTAAACTGTTCTTTTTAGTGGCTGCCTAACGGTTGTTGATGGTGAGACAATGAGATTTTTAGAAGCATTATCTTGGGTGGATGGTTTCAGTTGTCAAGATTTTACCGGCCCTTGACTATACAGTGTATGTTATCAAAAAAAAAAAAAAAAAAAAAAAAAAAAAAAAGATTCATGTTGGAAGTGCAATTTCCAGATATTCTGTGCGCTCCACAATTCAAATCTGCCTCTATAACCTTGTATATATTTCTTGTACACACCATGTAGTGTTGTTGACATTTTCTAATCCGGTTAGATTTTCCCTTTCAAAATATGTATTTGATGCTGTTTACTCAAATCTTGTCTCTTTAGGAGAGATACAACAGGGCTGAGTAACGAGAACACAGACTTAAGCTTCGGTTGCAAGCCATGGAACAACAAGCTCAGTTACGCGATGGTAAGTCGCTGTGATGATATAAGTTTTCTTTAAAAACAAACAAACAAAACTTGGGAGATCCTAAAAAAGCTATGTAGAAGTTTATAAACTATTCTTAAAAAAGTAAGAGCATCACTTTACTTTAACTAAGACTCAGAATCGCCACCGGAGAAATATCGACCAATTCCGACACGTTCAATGGCAATTTATGTGAATGGTTAACATCTAATTTATGT
>BMAC01000025.1:480820-504464 GCA_014905375.1 Phtheirospermum japonicum | reverse complement strand
AAATCGTCAGCATATGCTGACGATTTTTTGGTGACGATTTTTTGGTCGTCAGTATTTACCTGATTTTTGTAGTGTAAATTTAAAAAATATTATACTCCCAATTTAAAAGCATGGGATGGGTTGTAATTAGAAGAAGGGGCTGACCGCCCTTGAAGAACTAATTCAACCATTGGTTGGAAATTTGGTCAACTTTGATCCTCATTTTTGTTCAACTCCATTCTTTGAATTAAGAATAATTATTGTTTCCTGGAATTTAATTAAGTAAATTTTGGATGTTATTAGAATGTCTTTTATTAGTGATTGCTTTTTATTATGATTGTACTAACTACAGGTATACAATCAAGATTTCAATCAAACGTTTTATGTTCTTAATTTGGAAAAACGTTGGTACCAAATTGTAAGATGGTCTGAACATCTTAAGATTAATTCCAAAATACTACATATCAAACTCCCTAAATTTCACTCTTGAAATTAATTCTTTCTATTATTTCAAACTCTCTATCTCAATTTATTTTATCAAACTCTCTACTTATGTCAACTCCCTATTTTAGGGATTCTCTTTTCTAATTTTACTTCAACAAACTCCTTATTAATAAACTATTTATCATACATTTATAGGGAGTCAATTTAAAAAATAATAATAATAATAATAATAATAATAATAATAATAATAATAGGGAGCCATGTTTGGCTCTCTACATTTAGAGGGCTTGAATTCTTTCTATTATTTCAAACTCTATATCCCAATTTACTTTATCAGACTTCCTACTTACGTCAACTCTCTATTTTAGGGACTCCCTATTCTAATTTTACTCCAACAAACTCCTTAATAATAGACTATTTATCATACATTTATAGGGAGTCAATTTAAAAAATGATAATAATAATAAGGGTTTTTTTTTGCCCCCCAATGTATGCAGTTTTTTTCACTTTGCCTCCCGAAGTATTTTTTGTTCCACTTTGCCCCCTGATGTACAATAATTTTCGACGTTACCCCCCCAAACTTTATTTCCGGCGGAGTATTCCTTCTAAATTCCATCGGCGGGCAGCTGAGGGGCAAAGTGAAAGAATCTTATACTTTGAGGGGTAAAGTGCAAAAAATCTTATAGTTTGGGGGGCAAATTAAAATAATATAAATATTAAATTTTTGTTTTAAAATTTTATATTCAAAAAAGATATATAATTTTTATCTTATACTCACACACACACAAAGTTGTCAATACAATTTCAAATAAAAAAAATCCCATAAATTTTCAATTAATATTTATAATTTTCTAAATATAAATATTGTCAATACGTCTTTAATATTATTAATTATTAAACATATGACTAAGTATTATGTAAATTATTATAATACAAAAAATAATATTATTATTTAATATTATTATTTGTATAAAAAATGTGATTAAATACTATATTAATAATGAGTACATTAATTATTATATAAGATTATAATCATCGAATGATTAATATAATTAAAATCTTATAATATCAAGATTTTAATTATATTAATCATTCGGTAATTATAATCTTATATAATAATGTACTCATGATTAATATAGTATTTAATCACACCTTTATTTTATTTTGTTCGATCATAATACATAATAATATATTATTATGTTACTTAACCTAATAATTTACATAATACTTAACCATGTGTTTCATATTTAATAATATAAAAGATGTATTGACAATATTTATATTTAGAAGATTATAAATATTTATTAAAAATTTATGGGTTTTTTTTTTTTTAAATTAGAATTGTATTGACAACTTTGTGTGTGTGTGAGCATAAGATAAACATTATATATTTTGTTCAAAATAAAAATTTTAAAACAAAAATTTAATATTTATATTATTTTAATTTGCCCCCCAAATTATAAAATTTTTTGCACTTTACCCCCCAAACTATAAGATTCTTTCACTTTGCCCCCCAACTGCCCGCCGATAGAATTTAGAAGGAATATTCCGTCGGAAATAAAATTTGGGGGGCAACGTAGAAAATTATTGTACATCAGGGGGCAAAGTGAAACAAAAAATACTTTGGGAGGCAAAGTGAGAAAAACTGCATACATTGAGGGGAAAAAAAAATTAGCCCTAATAATAATAATAATAATAATAATAATAATAATAATAATAATAATACGGAGCCATGTTTGGCTCTTTACATGTAAAGAGTTTGAAGAAAATGTAGGGAGTTCCTAAATTTGAGGAGTACATGTAAAAAAGTTATTGAGCAAACCTCATTATTTAACTCCCTAAATTAGGTAAGGACTCATTTTGTTGGAGATGATACACAATATATGCAAATGTACATGGCACTATGTATCAAAATGCCCTTTCATGTTTTATATATATTAATTGGGTATAAATTTTTTTTTATTTAATAAATATATGATTTCTATATATCATTTAATTTGCACTTTTTTTTTTATACAATGCTTTCGTGCATAAGCATGGGAAAAGAATTAGTTTAAATATTTATTTTGTCCATCTTTATTAAAATCAGATGCGTGTACGCGAATTTTGAAAGAAAAAAAATATCAATTTGATAATTTAAATTGTTCATACAACGACGTACAATTATGTCATATTCGTAGCAGTAAAGAACTTTCAACAATTTTCAATTTTTACTATCACTAAGCGACAAGAAGATGACTTGTACATTACATAATAGTATAAAAAGACACATTTTAAATATTACTTAACCGTAGTTATAAAAACAAAAAACTTTGAAGCACAAGTAATTAAAAAAATTGAATGCCATTTTTTCAACTTTTACCATATGATCCATATCGTATTGTTGTCTCTTAATAAAATAAATAATTCAAAACTAAAATCCGAACTACTTTGTACATTAAATTATCATCTCAATATCGTATCAGTGTCTCGTATCAATATTATCAGTATTTTAATATACCGTCAATTGTTAGTATTCAACATGTGATGTGTTATATCACGTTCGATGTGTAGCCGTACCTAATACGATTTATTCACATACTTAAATTATATTTGTTGGTAATTTCCTAAGGGTATATTGAAATTGTCTTATAAAATAATTTTTAATTTATAAATTTTTGTAACTTATTTAGATTGATTTAAAATCTAAAATTAATTTTTATTTAAATTATCTTCATAATTAAGGTACTTAGAAGTTTCATAAAGAAAGGTAATTAACAGTTAAGAATACTAAATATAAAATTATTAAAAATATACTTTAATTTACATCGCATACTATGTATATTACAAGATTACACGGGGTTTTAAAAAGAGTAATACTAATTAAGAAATGAAAAGAACTAAAATTGAAAAGAAATCACATAAATTATAACATTATTATTTTATTTATAATTATGCCGTTCTTGGCAATAAATAATTTCCGTGGCCTTACACAAAACTAGTTAGCGATTTTTAGTAAGTGTTTGCCAATATTCATTTTGAGAAAACTAAGTTATTATAGATCTAAAAGTTGATAAAAATCACTTTATTAAGCTTATAACCTAAAATATAATAAGACGTCGTTCCTACAAGATCTAAAATGTGAGAAAATCATAAAACTATAAAATACTTATTCAATAAAATTGAAGATTAGAAAATCATCAAAATAAAACATATAAAATAAATATGAAAACCTTATGAAATAAGTTGAAAAAATATAAAAACTTCTTAATAATTATTTAAAATATAGAAAATAAAATAGAAATATAATAAAACATAATTATTATAAAATAAATTAATATAATAATACGAGAAATGATAAAATCACATAATAAAATATAAATACTTATAAATAAATTATAAATACTTATTTAGTTAATATGTGAAATTAAAAAATAAACTTGAAAACTTATAATATTAGTTAAAATAAATAAGTAAATCTATAAATAACTCCTAAATAATTATATAATGTGTGAAAAATCCAAAAAAAATAATTATAAAATGATATAATATAAAACTTAGAGTCACATATAAAAAATGTTTTTAATTTATGATTTAATAAAACATTTATAGAATCCGAATATTGGTTACTTTTAATTTATTTAGGGTTAATAATAAAAATTATTATTAGTATTATTAATAGGTAGCAGAAAAAGGTGCATTAAGTTTTTTTATGAGAAGATAACACAAAAACAATTAATAAAAAATAAAATGTGGTTAAGTGGTTTGTAGTGTTCACTTTTAAATTGTTGGCAAGGATATGAACTGTGGGTGACATTTCTTTCCGTAGGATTTATATTTTTTTATTGACCCTTCAACTACTTTTACATATCAACAAAAAAACTTATTCATTTATTTTTGTGAATATTTATTTATTTTTATTGACATTTTAATCATAATTACACACGCATTATTTTCGAAAACCTTGCAGAAGAGTGACGCACGTCACTCTAAACAAAATGAAGTTGATACGGAAAAAACTTATTCATGTGATGGGATTGGTTCAAATGTTATCACTCATCACTAAACTAGCAAAATCGCAATTACTAATAGTGTTTAAAATAAGTTTAATTCCCTATAGCCTCACCATTATTGGGATGAAGGGCATGTGCAATATATTAAGTCGAATATTGAGCTGAATTTAGTACACTTAGTAGTCATGTCATCATCAATTAGCGACGAGAAAGTCAACGGTCAAGAAAACATGAAATCAAACTTCTACAAGAAAACAAAACAAAAAACATTATCTTCGCCTTTTAATATTATATTATCCAACAAATTCCTTGAAAAAGTATGCAAATGGAATTTCTTGCTCACTCTATAAATAGGGTGTTGCCCATCCAAAATCAATCACTCCACCAATATTGAACCAAAAAAAAAAAAAGAAAAATTAAATAAAACAAATCTATTCACTTGAGAAACCTCGCTAGCTTATAGCAATATCCCCTCCAACTTGTTGCTCATGGCTTACTTGCTTTTCACTTATTTAGCATTCTTTTCTCTTATATCCAACTTTTGCCATAGCTTCAATCCGAAGCTGCTAAATGTGTCGAAATATGATCAGTACAGTTCGAACTGGCCTACTACCGACGCCACTTGGTACGGAGATGCCTTTGGTTCAGGAAGTGCCGGTAAGACACAAAAACCAAGCACTGTGTGGCATCTTTTAGTTGCGTTGCTAAAATATCTTTAACTTCGAACTCATCATTAATTTACTATCATTTTTATGAGGGGAGTACGTACCCATGGATTTTAAGAACTTATCATTGTAAATAAATCAAGTTATCTTTTAAAATTACAAATACCACCCTAAAGTATTACAAATATAAATTTAAAATTGCACCGTTTAACTAGTTGTTAAATATGAAATAGGATTAATAAAATCTGTTTTGATAAAGTATCGGGTTTTATGATGACATGCCTGTATGATATAGTATATTGATCACTAACTTGTTGTATATATGTGTTTAATTAATGAAGGGGGTTCATGTGGATATGAAGATGCAGTTGCGTCAGCACCATTTTCTTCTAAAATAACAGCAGTTGCTTCTTCTCTCTACAACAACGGCTACGGCTGTGGAAAATGTTTTCAGGTAATTATATTTCTCTGTGTATATACCAATAGTCTTTTGTGATACATAGTTTTTTTTTTTTATTTAAATCATAATTCACATGCGACTTGCATGAATAAATAAATTTAATAAACTTGTGTCGTATTATTTTGATCTTTTTAAATTTAGATTTTTTGATTTTTCAATTTTGTTTTTCTATATATATAGGTGAAATGTACGAGTTCGCCATATTGCTCGGGGACACCGGTGACAGTGGTTGTAACAGATTCGTGCCTCGGTTGTGATCATTTCTTTGATTTAAGTGGTACTTCGTTTGGAGCCATGGCCAATCCTGGACAGGATGAACAACTTAGGAATGCTGGACGCTTGCAAATTCAATATCAGAGGTAGTTCTTAATTCATTGCACTTTGAAATGAACAAATCTCCTTATTGTGGATGCAATTTGTAAAATATAGAAACAAAAAAATTTAGGAAGTATTTGAAAGCTGGCTGATTTTATTTATTTACCTATATTTCTTCTTAAATTAGAAAAATAAAAAACCCTTATAAGTGTTAGTATGTATTTGCCAGCGTGGAATGCGACTATATCGGAGTAAACGTGGCGTTTCGGGTCGACCCGGGTTCCAACGCCAACTACTTCGCCACCGCCATTGAATACGAAGACGGAGATGGCCTCGTCGGAGTTGCGCTCAGGCAGGCCAACTCCGACGGGGAGTGGATGCAAATGCAACTCTCGTGGGGAGCTGTTTATGCGGTTAATTTGCCCAACGGCTATGCGCCGCCATTCTCTTTCAAGCTAACTGATAGCTCCAAAACCGTTGTGGCTGAAAATGTTATACCATCCAATTACCAAGTCCAAACTTATAGATCAGTTGTGAACTTTGGCGTCTAGTTTTTTTTTTTTTTTGGCTTTTGAATTTCGTTTGATATTTAGTTTTTGGATATAGCACGTGTGTTCATGAGGTGAATGAGTTCTTATTTATCTCATGGATGCATAGTTATATTCCAAGAATAATATATTGAGTGAAAGAATTTGCAGTAGAAAGTTATGTAAGAATGTACGTAGAGAAGACCTTTTATGTGGTCCTGTCTCTCGGCTTTCTGCACTTTATCATAAATAAAAATCGAGGTTGGATAAAGAAGTTGGTGTTATATTTAATTAAACTATGTAGTCTGCATTTTGTCGTTGTTGGAATGTGTTGAATTGTTCATTTACTAAGTATTACAAATTGGCATGAAAACTAGACACGATCATTGGCACTATAATGCCATCTTTTATAGCAAGAACTTTGAAACGGCCATGATCGTACTACTTATCTATCAATGTCTAAAAAATGTATACATAGCGAAAAATTGAGTGTGAATAATCTCACCCATATTTCAATATATTACCTCCACTTTCCTGCTGCTCTAACTCATTAGTTAAAAAAAATAAAATTATATATGATGTTATTTATATAAATTACGTATTATAAGAGATATATAATTAAATAATAATGAGCGAGGATATCAGCACCCCATATTCTTATGAGGATATCGCAATCTATTTTGAACAAAAATAGACACGAATGAAATAAACAAGATAACCCTATTATAATTTATAAAGTAATACTCCTGAGGTTGATTTCACAAATATTAAGAAATGAGTAATTTATATAGTTAGTTAATTAATTAATTTAGTTAGTGTTTTTCAATTATACTCTTCTTGAGTTTATTAGTGTTAATTAATGCTTATAGAAATCAGTGTTGAAATTAGTATATTTGTTATTGGAATAGTAAGATTGTACATTGTAATCACCAATTTTCAATTTACGATATAGAATACTATAGTATTTCAAGAATATTAATTAAGGGTATGTGTGAAAATGAAAATTTAATGATATGTTAAATATAATAATTGGACTATCTTTGTGGGACGGACGAAAATAAAACAGTGGACTATCTTTTATGGTATAGAGGAGTCCATAAAACATAAAAACTTCTTATACTAAATATACTAAAAAAAAGTGCATTCCCTCCATATTTCACATCAAGTTTTTTCTTCCTCCCAATAAACTTATTTCACAACAACAACGAAGAAAAACCTCAAGTTATATAGTACTCTAAAACTCAAAAATGAGGATAATATGAGCGATGAATCATGTAAAACTGTTTTTTTTTTTTTTAACATTATTTTGTCTACTTTTCAAAAAGTGCACGATATATTGTAATAAAAGGGGCTCTAGTAGTTATTGTTTAACAAGTTTTTTTTTTAAGTTGATGGATGTTTCAATTTCCAGTATAGTTTTATGTAGCTAAATTTTGAATTATTGTCTTTCAAAATATGTGATGGATTTTCTAATAAAAGGGCCTCTAGTAGTTATTGTTTTGAAATGAGAATTAAAAAATAGGGGGGAAATCTTTTACTTATCAAACTATCCAATTCTCATCATTTACCATCATTTACCATATCAATTATCTTTTGTGATAATCATCCATAATTATGCATTTTTTTTAATATATAATTTATCATTTCATATCAGATTTTAAGTGATTTTGGACACCTCATCCGTTTTTTTAGGTTTTTTTTTTTTAATTTCGACTTATAAACTCAGTTAAAAATAAGAATATTAATTAATTAATAAATAAAGTTTTACTATTATTATTTAATGAGGAAAAAAAAAAAAACTATCTTTTTTGCAAGTTCTCGACAAGCTCACAAGTTTAAGCCTGGAGCCAAAAAAAACTCTCCAGTTCTCCTTACCATCACGCTGTCATCCATCAACCATCACGCTTCTTGGTTGTGCGACATCACCACTGCCACCATTACACTATCTATTTCAACACGCCAACCACCGATATTCTTGAGCACAAGGAAAATAAAATTGAAAAAAAACAGAGAGAGAGAAAGAGAATAATATAGAAGAAAGTTAAGTTATGGACACACCAGAGAGGTGCAAAGATCTGTCAGATCGCAACTCCTATTAAGAGAATTTAAGTTTTTTGTTTGATTTTATGGAGTATAATGCATCTTTATTGTTTTTTTTAGTTTAAGTTCTTTTCCAAATGGGTCTTTTGGGGTTTTGAATTTCTCTTAGTTTTTTTCTGTTAAGGGATGCGAGTTGAACCCCAGTCTTTTTGGATCTTGGATATGGTACACGGTTCTTAATTTAGTGAACAAAATAAATGCATTTTATAATAAATATAATATAATAATAAAAGAAATAACATATAATAATAAATAAAGATTTCCTAAAGTAATTTTATAATAATGCAAACATATGAAAAATGGATAAGAAATAATTATAATAATAAAGAATAATTTCTTTATACCTGATAGCTATGTTTTTCGTAAAAATATAAAATAATATGTTAGTTATAAACCAAACTACATGTCATAGAAAATAACTAAAATTGATTTTTTCAATTAGGAGCTTATCGAGGAAAATATATTATTTGTAGCCTTTTTTTCTAACACTAGCTTATTTGCTCCAATAAGCTATTAGGTGATTGTTTTCCTCACCAAACATTGTATTAAAAAAAAAAATTGGGAATATGGTATAAGCTCCTCCAATAAACTTAACTAAGTAGGACTATATTTTGCATTCACATATTCCATTTTTCAAATAAAATATATTGCTTATATTAAATGGAAAAAGTGATTATAAGATGAGTTGCTTTACCTTCAGATTCTAAGTGACGAGTCTCAATGTTTAGAGAGGAAATTTTGGGATTGCTTGATATTCTGTACTGCTGGCAAAACGGCCGGCCTGGCCTGAATCTTTTTTGGCAGCTAATTGCATGGCCCAGCTCGGCCCTGCTGTAGAAACTAGTATAAAGCTGTCGGGCTAACCCGGCCCATTGGGCCAGGCCAAAAAAGTGTGTGTGTGTTTTTTTGGGCATGGGAAATTAAGGCCCAGGCAAAAACCAGGTTGGACCACTGACGCTAAAGTATGATCAGACTTGAAGCAAGGAACGCAAAGTTGACATTTTAAGTGTAGAAAAGATAAAAATAAAAGCAAATGGAACACATCCAAAATGACTTTCTCAAAATACTCCATACAATCAGCAGCATCTCCAAGGCCATAGAGGTTATAATAAAAAGAATAGAATGAAAGAAAGCCCCAAGCCCCGGAAACAACTGTTAAACAATTGAACTCAAACATCAAATATAATTACTACACATTAGTATCCAATTCTCAAGAAGCGCATAACAACAGTCAAAGTCGAAATCCCTCTTTAGGCTTTTGTGTCTAGGTAGGTGGCCCAGTGAAACAAAATACATTCTCTACAATCATGCGCTGTTTGCATAAAACTCAAGGACCTGTAAAACAAATTGGACTTGTCGACAAAGATTCTACTCTTTAAGATTTTGATAGAGAAACTAAATAATAAGATTCAAGTCGTGGAAACCGTGGAGGCTCGAGACCGGGTCGAAGAGTTACTACGCGTTGCAGTTAACTGTCGTCTCTATAACAAAAAGCACCAACCCATACTCATTAACGTGCTTGAAGCTTTATGGCGATATTATTAGTCTTTCATACGGGTAATGAGCTCTTTTTGTGGGTTATGGTTGGATAATTATGTTTTTCTTGGGGAAAATATGCATATCTCTCTATTGTACGTGGAGTCAAACATATGTATGTGTGTGTGAGTGTTCATATACTAAATGTGCTGTGGGGTTCTCATTGCTACAACAAACATATTAAAAACTAAATAATACACTATTATAGGGATTAGGACACTGCACACTAATCTAGAAATGATAAGAATCCATCTCTATTTCTCTATTTCCACTGCATGCATGTGTCAGTATTGGGTCTTGGAAGCTCACATTTGTTAAAAATTAATTCAGATATGCATATTTTCCCCACTCCCTAACAAGACAAACATAATTATTCAACCATAACCCACAAAAAAAAGCTCATTACCCGTATAAAAGGCTAATAATATCGCCATAAAGCTTCAAGCACGTTAATGAGTGTAAATCAGTGCTTTGTTATAGAGACGACAGTTAAATGCAACGCATAGTAACTCTTCGGCCCAGTCTCGAGCCCCAACGGTTTCCAGTATTTTCGCTCGAACGACTTGGATCCCATTATTTAGTTTCTCAATCAAAGGCTTATCACCTTCTGGATCCTCAACAGTCAATACCTTGATTATTAAAGTACCGATAGCAAATATATCAGTCCATGGTGTGGCAACTGAAATACAAAAATTGGGTTATGATTGTTAACATAAAAATAACTTAAACGCCACCAAACAACAAGGATCATGGAGTTAAAACTGTTAACCCTGATACATCCCGACAGATTTTAAGTACAACGACATGTACAAATTAAGCAAGTAATCTACGCACCAAAATAACCTACATCAAATGTATGAGTGATGCTTTTGAACAAGGCTACAAATGTATTTATTTTTAGATGTTTTTTTTTTAAAAAAAACTTTACTTCCAGCTTTCTGCATATTTTTCAAGACTTAAAGGTAAAAGCTACACTTCAAAGTAGAAATTTCATTTGAAAAGCAAATGATGAAACAATTATTTGTCCATTACTTTTAGGAAGGACGAGAGAGTCCAGGCCTAGAGACTTGCTCGGAGAAGCTCAAAATGATTATATATATATATATATATATATATATATATATAATAAATAAAATTTAAACACACAAATTTCAGCATATTTTACCACTTACTGTCTTTGTTTTTACAAATATCGGCAAAGGGCCAAGTCATCATCGTCATCTTACCACCTTCTATCTGAGTAGCTCCAAAATCACATATTGCGGCATTGTCTTCTTCTTGTGTAGTCAAAACACATTGAGATCACGTATTGATGTACAAAACTGAATGTAAAAAGATAATGAATATTTCTCACGTCAAGCAACACTTTATTGTCTGATAGATCGATAGATCACACAAAATTACTTTTTCCACTACATTACGAGTGTGAATCAAATGGATCGCATATGCAATCTACCTTAAGATTTTGAGACTTGTCTCCAGTTAAATCTATTACCTAAACACGATAAACAAATATCAACGTAAAAGGTCAATAATATAGAAAATTTCAAAACACGCGATAAACAAATATCAACGTAAAAGGTCAATAATATAGAAATTTCAAAACAAGCTTCGAAAAATGTAAATGTAATAACATTAGGATCTCCAAGCCTATTCCTTAGATTACCAAGAGAAAGAACTATGAACTCGTGCGATTCCTAAGCAAAAGCTCCTATCCTCACAACATTCGGTATTGGAAACATGTGATAACATTAAGATCTCCAAGTCTATTCCTCAAAGAGAAAGAACTATGAACTCAGTAGCAAAAGCTCTCATCTTCACAACATTTGGATATTAGAAACTTTCCACTAAATGGCGTTCAGCCTAAAAATAATATACTCATTCAAATCACATTACAAAATTCTTCAATAATATCTTAATTCAGAATATGTAATCTTACCGAAAATACCGAATATTCTACTTTCTTAAATTCTTTAACGGCTTATGATCCACCTCCTACCATCCATCCGTCCATTCCAAGTTATATCGATTCACAACACTTGTTGCTTCACGTTTTATTTCTCCAACAAAATCTAGCTTAGCAATTGCATATGAACAATTTTATTATTCAAGAATAACAAAATCATTTAAAATACATCTCTCTCTTATGTGTATATATATATATATATATATATATTAATTTAATTATTTAAACTTAATTATTTTATATAAATAATTGTATATCATTATAGTGTATTTTAAATTTATAATTTCATAAATATATATAACAATTGAAAAAATGTCAATAAAACCTTTTCTTAGCATCTTTGTAGCTCGGAACCGATCAACGTATATTTTATGAAATTTAAAATGCAATATAATGATATATAGTTATTTATATAAAAATAATTAAATTAATATATATATATACACACACACATAAGAGATATATTCTAAAGGATTTTGTTATTCTTGATTAATAAATTTGTTAATATGCAGTTGCTAGGCTAGATTTTGTTGGAGAGCTATGTTGTGGAGCAACAAGTGTTGTGAATCGATATAACTTGAAAGGGTAGGAGGTGGATTATTCGCCGATAAGGAATTTAAGAAAGTAGAATATTCGATGATATTTTCGGTAAGATTATATATTTTGAACTAAGGTATTATTGGAGAATTTTGTAATTGATTTGAATAATACTTTGAATAAGTATATTATTTTTAGGTTGAACACCATTTAATTGGAAAGTTTCCAATACCCGAATGTGTTGTGAAGATAGTAGCTTCGTTTGCTAAAGAATCGCACGAGTTCATAGTTTGAGCTCATAGTTCTCCAGCATTTTGTTGGTGGTAATCTAAGGAATAGGCTTGGATATCCTAATGGTATGTTTGATTATCACATTTTCGGAGAGTATTTTGAAATTTTCTATATTATTGACCTTTTACGTTATATTTGTTAATCGTGTTTAGGTAATATATTTGTTTATCGTGTTTAGGTAATGGATTTGACTGGAAGACAAGTCTTAAGGCAGATTGCATATACGGTCCATTTGATTCACATTCATAATGTGTGTGATATATCAGACAATAACGTGTTGATGATGGAAATGAACAAAGATAAGAATGAGCTCGAATGTCAGATGAAAGATAATTATTAACATTCATAATCTACGAGAAAATATTGTGTGATATATCAGACAATAACGTGTTGCTGATGGAAATGAACAAAGATAAGAATGAACTCGAATGTCAGATGAAAGATAATTATTCACATTCGTAATCTACGAGAAAAAATATTGAAGAAAATTATGGGTACTATTAAACTTGCTCACCAGAGTACCCAATATGAACATTCCCGTGCTAATAAAAATAGCATCCACTGCACAAAGTTGACCATCCACTGGTTGCTTTAAGAAATTCTTCTCCCAGGCCAAATGTTTGGACAACAGTTCGAACACTTTCAGCGCTTGCAAGCGCAACTGTTAACAAATTATATAAGCAAATAAAGATAAAATTGAACAAATTGAGGATACCGGCACAACACAAGAAACAAATAGCATTCAAGCAAAAAAATCATCTAAGAAACACTCATGAAAAAATAAACGAAAATTTGACTCACGCTCCGCCCATTCAACACCATTCGCATTCTTAATATAAAATTCAAACAACGCAGCCCTGCTGATAATCTTCAGAGAATCCATTATGCTTGCTTTCTTCCCAAGCATTTCATTCGTAACGAAACTATACACATCTTTTATGGTACTTAGTTTTAAAATTGCATTTTCCAATTGACCATCAACCACCAAGAGAATGTCATCTGCAGGACTGATCAGTCTGTGTCGTTGTCCGTGTATCATGGGACTCGAAGAGATAATAAGATGCAAAAAGGAGAGCGGGGGAGAAAAGGTATGTTGTAGCCAAAAGTAAGATGCAAAATAAGTTGGTAATTTTTCAAAATCATACTTGCAGTAGGGGAGACCCTAAAATCCACGTCACCACATTTTAAATAGCAGAAAAGTGAGGCTAGACAGGCAGGGAGTACAGCACATTGTTGATGTGAGCCATCACTAGAGCCACAATATATCAGTGAATACAAAATAAGAAAACACAAAATATTAAGAAAACCGAGTACTCTTTAAAAGAAGAGAAGAAAAAATTAAGAACTCCGAGATTACTATCAAAATTAGTTTATAATATTTAATTAACCATTGCCCTGAACTTATTTTAAGACATGCATTGTCAACCTTAATCCAAACTTCAACCAACATAATAGTAAATATACAAAAACAGCATCTCAGTATAGTGCATTGCATTCTCTGTCCCAGGATACTTATAGACCAATTGGCATATTGTTACCCTTCTAGCCAACCACCTCCTCCTTCCCACCGACAATAAATCCCTCAAACCAAGCATAATTTTCTATGTGAACGCCTGAAATAGCTATTTTCAACCCTAGAATCTATTTATGTTTACATAGCCCAATAAACTACACGGAAAATTCTACTTTGCCACTCATCCTTCTCGCCGGAAAGGAGGAAGTGAAATAGCTATTTTCTACCTTGAATCTATTTATTTTTACGTAGCCCAATAAACTACACGGAATATTCTACTGTGCCACTCATCCTTCTCGTCGGAAAGGAGGAAGTGGTACGGTAGAAAATTCCTTACAGATTAGGGGTTGCGTAAAAGAAGAAAATATTAGAGGTAAAAGCTATCGGCTTTCACACTAGTGGAAGAACAGAGATTAGAGACGGCTTTAAACCAACTTTTGAGGTGGTTTTGGCCCGCCTAAAATTGAAGCACCTCAAATTCGGCAAAATTAAATGGGCGGCAGTTCAAACCGCTGCGTTTTTGAGAGATCAGGGGCCGGTTCTAATTAATAACCGCCTCCAGTAGTCCTCATAATTGAGTTTGAATCGCCTCCAAGTTAGAGAGCTTTCAGTTGCGGTAGAATCGCTCAAATGTTCTTTATATATATATATAATTTTTGTTTTGGCCTCTACTTCTACATGTCAATAGTAGTATACAATGTTATCTATAAAATAAACCAACCAAATCATACGACTAGATCTCATTAAAACAAACACAATTCAACCAAACCAAACCAATACATCTCGTGGGACTGCTCGGGAACAAAATTGTCGAACTACAAAGACTATCAAAGCAACAATATAATTAGATTTTTTTTATAAAGCCTTTGATACGCCATGTCGTGTTGTTCTTGATTCCAACAGCCTGTGGGCTATTTGGTGTCAACGATTACAGAAATGCATTTTTTTTATTAAATATCGAACTACTAAAACGAATATTGTTACGTAATACTACCCATATAAAAGTTGTGGGTAAACAAGAATTAAAAAAAAATAAATTGATTCGCTGATAGTCGGAAAGATATTAGTAAAAAAACACGATGTTCAACAGTCGATGCCCATTTGATGCCGTGGTTACGTAACTTAAACAAAGACGAGTGTTGTATCTAGCGACAGTCTCAATCGGGGGGGATGCGGGGGAATAACTTCACAAGTTCAAAATCAAAATGGAAACAGTCCTGAACTTTCATGTTTCCACCCATCAGCATTTCTAAAACCAATAGAAAACTATTCACATCTTATTATTGAATTTCCCTTAGGAAAAAAAAAATTATTTTATAGGTCAAATTAAATGTTGATCACACTCACTCAGAACCTCAATTGATATTGAAAACAATTGAGAATCAAGAAAGTCGAGAACACTAACTTTTATCAAGAAAATAAAACTACTCAGTTGCAATTGATGAATTCTCCAAATTTATGTTGTGGCTCGTATCAAATATCAGCATCTGCATAATACACATTTCAACCTCCTCATTCGAAAGATAAATCCTCGCTCTATTATATAAATCAAATTTTTTATATTAGAGCTAGATAAGGCATACTGTCATCTCTCTAATTCGTACAAGAAGATAATGCTTGAGATTCCACAAATTCAAATGCACAAAAGATCATACAAATTCAAACATATTCAAATCAATACAAAATATCAACAAGATTCTACAGTGCAACACACTAAATGTCTTTCACCTCGTGATATGATTTTAGAAAATCAAAAGATGGATTGAAGTGTGATAGAAAGTGGACCTTTAATCTGTCGATTCAATCGAGAAGGTTATCAGCGCGTCGTACATGGTGGACCTTAAATCTACGTCGAACACCTGACGCTCGTCAAAATCTTGAATAACTCCTTGGATTAAAAGAAACCACATAAAATAATTAGCATAATCTCATAATACTTATCATAAGATTCATAAGAAAATATTTAAAAAACCTGGAACATAAACCACATAAACAAAAAAAAAAAAAATCAAAATCGAGTCACAAGATCATATATCCAAACATACAAAACGAGTATATATTTATAATTCATGACTCACAAGCATCCTCTTCTTCATCCATATTTCTTCATATGGTAAAATAAATCATGTACCCAAATTCAACCCAGCAAGAACCAAGTAATAGTAATCACAATGCCCCTTGTTAATGTTGCCTGAGATCCAACTTTCACTACCCTCCTGCCCTCGATATACTATCAACACCATTCAGTATCAAACTCGCTACTAAATTTCCGAGATTTAAAATTAGCTTCCTTAATTAACCAATCAAATGATACAATGGGGTCCGTATTTCTTTTGTAAAATCATGTTGAATGAAAATTCAATACCCACAACTGATCCACAAGATTTTGTTGAATGGGGAAGCAACAGACGTCGGGGTGTTGATTTGAGTGATGATTATGGACATGTTGATACTGTCCTTGGCAATGGAGGTGTTGTTCACGATGATGCTCCCATCCATAAGTTGCCAGTTTCGGAGGTTAGGAAGCGGGTACTTTAAGTGTTAGAGGAATGGTCAGGTTGGTATGGTGTACGTGACGATTTGTTGAGTAACAGTATGACAATTTTTGAAAGAAGACATCAAAATTGGAGAGCACACGGCATCAAATACAAATTGAGTTAATACAAATGGCCCTGCGAATTATGGAGGTCGGAGATGAAGATTTCCCGAGTTGTTCAATATTCCATCAATCGATGTTGGAAATGCATATATGAGCAAAGAACATTTGTTTTGTGAAGTTAGAAAATATCGTCTAGTGAAACGAGGTCGATATAATACAAAATACACATATCTTTGACGATACACGCTTATTTGCACTATACCTGATTGTCCATTTCTGATATATGTTACTTAGCCTAATAATTTACATAATACTTAGTCATGTGTTTCATATTTAATAATATAAAAGATGTATTGACAATATTTATATTTAGAAAATTATAAATATTAATTGGAAATTTATGTGTTTTTTTTTAATTGAAATTGTATTGACAACTTTGTGTGTGTGAGTATAAGATAAAAATTATATATCTTTTTCAAAAAAAAAAATTTAAAACAAAAACTTAATATTTATATTATTTTAATTTGCCACCCAAACTATAAGATTTTTTGCACTTTACCTCTCAAACTATAAGATTATTTCACTTTGACCCCCAACTGTCCGTCGATGGAATCTAGAAGGAATATTCTGCCGGAAATAAAATTTGGGGGGCAACGTCAAAAATTATTGTACATCAGGGGGCAACGTGGAATAAAAAATACTACGAAGGGCAAAGTGAAAAAAAACTACATACATTGGGGGGTAAAAAAAATTATCCCATTAGTATTTCATCAAATTGTCATTTTCTACAACTTTGACGTATCTTCGAAAATATATGATTAATTTCAATACTGAAAGCATTTTCATTACCATTAGAGTTGTCCATTTTACCCGACGATCGAGTACACGTCGGGTACCCGGTGATTTGGGTAGGGTAGGGCACAGAAAAATCGAATAACGGGTCAAGTGAGGGTAGTACCCGGAAGCTAGTGTCGTGTACGAGTATGAAATTTGTACCCGTTACCTTACCCGATTATCCGATTTACATTAGTGGGTAACCTATCCGTTTACCCGCATTATACCCTACCCGTACCATTCCCGATATATATATTATAAATCTAAATATATGAATATAATAATAAAATATGTATAATAGTTAGTTTTATAAACTTATATATTTTTATTACCACACTTATTTTATGTATTATATTAACATAATTTATTTTTATCTAATTCAAATATTATAAAATGTATATCTTACTTTCAAGTTTCATATTATGAAAAAATATTATAATTTATGAAATATTATTTATTACATTTATACTATAATATAAATGATATAATATCAATATCTATATCAATGCATCATATTTACTGTAAAAAATTTTAAGATTACTTAATCAATAATTAGAGTAAGAGAGAATTTCTCTCGCATTCACATAACTAATTATAACTTATTTAAAATATTTTAGTATAATATATTGAGAATCATTGTTTGAGACAAGTAGGAAATTTTTGAATGACTCTTAAAATAACTTAAAATTTTAAGATTTTTTTTCTTAAATGAATAGAATAACTCAATCAAATTACAGTAAACCATGATATATATATATATATATATATATATATATATATAACTATGATTTATATTACTAAAATAGTGTTGGTAATAAAAACTAAAAAAGTTGTTTTAATTAAATAATAATTTAATTTAATTACTATACTCGGGTACCCGTTTAACCGATGGGTCCCGATACCCGATGGGTAAATATTCGTATCCTACCCAATGATAAAATCGGGTAATAGGGTAGGGTGCGGATAGGGTAAATCAATTTCGGATAAGGAACGGCTATGGCCGTACCCGCACTCTATTCTACCCGTTTAGTCCCCTATTTACCATAAATCACTAGTGCAGAAACAGCTTTTTAGAACGCCTGTTTCTGCAAATCAAGAACGCCCTGCTGAGGCGTTCTGTATGGAGCTGTTCTTGAAAGTATGACAATCAAGAACGCCTTGCTGAGGCGTTCTTGATTGTCAGACTTTCAAGAACGGTTTTTCAGAGACGTTCTTAAAAAATTTCAGCCGTTCTAGAAAGTTGGTTTTACAGGTTTCACCCGTTCTGGAAAATAACTTTTTAGAACGTCATTTTTTAAGACGTTCTGCAAAATATACTTTCCAGAACGTCCATTTTTCAGGCGTTCTCAAAAGTATACTTTTCAGAACGCCTCAAAATACAAACGTTCTGGAAAGTATACTTTCGAGAACGCCTCTAAAAACAGGCGTTCTGGAAAGTATACTTTCTAGAACGTCCCTTTTAAGGCGTTCTCGAAAGTATACTTTCCAGAACGTCCCTTTTAAGGCGTTCTGGAAAGTATACTTTCGAGAACGCCTCGAAAAACAGGCGTTCTCGAAAGTATACTTTCCAGAACGTCTCTAAAAACTGGCGTTCTGGAAAGTGTACTTTCTAGAACGGGTTTTTGAATAACCGTTCTGGAAAGTAGTAAAAAAATTAAAAAAAATAAATAAATGAAAGCAGGTGCCAACAAATACATCAAATTTCATTCCGAATTCATTTTTCCAGGCCTGCTAATATATATTACAAATTTATTACCTATTTAAATCACAAAACACATGTCATTTATATAATCCCAAGATCAAACAACACAGCACCTTAAATTATTATGTCAATAATGAAACACCACGAAAAAAATCATTAAAATCACAAAAAAAATTACTGTTGTGCATCGTAAACGGCATACTCATTGTACTCCAGGGGACTATCTTTGTGCTCAGACGGGATTAGCTTAACACAACACCTTAATATCATCTTTCCAAGTAAAATGCTCCGACTCGTCTGTTTTCTTCCTGCCGAGCCCTACCCCTTTTTTCTTCTCTTCTAATGATGTTGCATCCTAAGTAAAAATCAGACAAAACCCAAAAATGAAGACCATGACCAAAGCAATGCAATGATGAACCAAAGATAATAAACCCCTTTATTTATTCTTTATTATCTCTAGTTTTTCAAGCAGAGAATGAATGTTTCTATGTCTTTCGATTTTCACTCCCACGCACGTGCTAGAACCCCAGTCTGAAAGCTTTAGCCTTAGTCAAGCAAAACATGTTATTTTCTTTTCCTTTTTTGCTACTGAGAGGAAATAGAGAGCACACACACAAAGAGTGATGTAAGAATATTTTCTTATAATATATGGGTGATAAATCCATCAAGATGCAAGAAGAAAGTGAAGAATTAAAAACTAACATGTCTTAGTAAATTGATATTCAAAACATGCAAAAATAGAAGAGTTTTCCAACAAATTTTGTACAGTAACTTACTTTTATTTTATGACAAAAAAACAAGAACTCATTCATGCAGTTTTTAGCAATATATATAACAAAGAACATAAATCACTAATCTTTTGTCAGAACTAATAGGAAGGGAAATGTATTACTAACCTAATAATAATACAACAGAAAACAACAAAACAAAAAGAAAAAGAAAGAAAAACGAAGTAGCACTAATATCTCATCATCTTACCATGTAACCAGGGGCAGGAGAAAACACACCGCAGGCAAAAATCCCTCTCGAGATGCCGCAACAGATTCGAACTACGAGTGCCTAATCAATCAAAACCATTAACCATATACATAAGAACCACCAAAACCATTAATCATATACTTAAAAACCAAACAACAAATCAAGAAAGTTCGATACACACCACACCACAGCAGTACTTTGTTCGGCAGCCTCATGATCTCGTCAAGCGACAGGCCCGCGCTCAACTCCACAGCAAATACATCATCGATCGTCTGCATCTTTTTCGACCAGAGATATAGAGCACCCTAACTTCTTGTACCACTCGAACAGAGGATCGTCTAGAGTTGCACTAGACATGTCGCCTATGAGACGCGAAGTTGCGTTTATATCTCTAACCGTCTCAAATGCAGCTGATCCCAAACTTTTGTGCACCCCGTTTTAAAAAATAATTTAAAAGCACGTCAGTTTGCTCGCAAGTGTACGAGGTAACTGTAGGGTGATGAGTTTGACTCAAGTCGTATCTCACGAGGAAACAACTGTTCGGTTTTATCGATATTTTTCTCAATTTTTAATAACATACATATACATTTGGGGGTTTGAAAAGATTAATTCGATCATTATAAACTAAGACGATCATTTAAATTAATTAAACTAATTACTTTAATCTAGATTATCGATTACGAACTAAGCAGTATACTAAGCTGATTAAACTAATTATTCTAATTTATCAACTAAAAGCAATAACTAAATTATCGATTAACACTACGAAGATTAAAAGCTAATTAACGTATCTAAAGYATGAWTTTAAGAATCTATTGCTAACATACGAATCATACCAATCCACRAAYATTAACTAAGCATGAACCAAATCGCATAAATAAAYTAAATTAATYGATATCCAAAATACGAGCATAAAATGATTAAACTAATTTAACTAGTCTAGCATTAACAACGCAATTAACTAAGCAATTATCTAAGAAATTAACTAAAAGTTTAGAGTACTTATTGTAACTACGAAAAGCAATGAAAAGCTCCAGCTATTCCGGAGTTTGGACGCTGATCTTGGGCGAAAATGGACTCTCGARCGCGAAATCGGTGTTTCGGGMGCGTAGAACTTCGATCCTTGATCCGCGTYTCCAAATCTTGTTATAAGACGTGGATTTATTGTTTTTATGAGCTAAATTACTCTAGAATAGTGTTGGGTCTTCTCCTCTCCTCTGTGTGTCTCCCAAAATCCGTAGAAATGAGGTTTTTATAGATATTAGGAGTCTTGGCGCACAAGAAACCCTAATTTCCGAATTCTGGGCCGTCGCGTCGACGGAGCGTCGACTGACGCGAGCAGGCGCTCGGCGGATGTCGGCAGTCTTGGTCGGCAGCGCTCGGCATGGTGCGGTCGGCAGGGTGCGCGCGTCGCTGGCAGGTGCGTCGACATCGACGCTTCAGCAGCTAGCGTCGACGTTGCGTCGACCTTGGTGCGTCGACGTCGACGCTTCAAAACATAGCGTCGGCACAGCGTCGTCCTGAGTGCGTCGACGTCGACGCTTCAGAACATAGCGTCGGCACAGCGTCGTCCTAGCGTCGACTGACGCTGACCATGGCTTGCTGGCACGGCTCGCGTCGACGGTCGCGTCAGTCGACGCGACTGAGCGTCGGTCTCCATTTCTCGATCGTTTGCTACTCGTTTCACCGGAAAGCTTGTTCTTCTACTCTTGAACATCGGACTTCGTCTTTTACGTGCTAAACTCTTTCGGTTACTTAGCTGTAAGATGAAAAACAACGAAATATCACCTAATTGCATCAATTTAGATCAAAATGCGGTAAAATAAGCTGGATTTATAAAATTGCGAAATTATGCTTAAATCATCCAACTTATACCAAAAACAAATATAAAAACGAACTAAAAAGCTAATAAAAATAAGGACAAATCTACTCTAATCAACTACCCCACGCTTTATTGGTTTGTTCGTCCTCGAACAAACGATAATTTCGAAGTATAACTTGAATGAAAATAAGTTCAAGCAAAGAGTCATGCGTTTCTACATAGATGATTTTGAAAATATAGGTACAAGTCACACAACGTCAAACACTCAACCATTATTACATCGTCGCTTCAAAATAAAATCATGCTTCCTCACGAAGGATAATATATATTAGTACGCTCATAAGCACTCAAGTATTTTCTGAATGGGAAATGTATACACTTAAATCACACAATTACAAGCACAGTAAATGAGCACAGAAAATCAATCTCTTTTCAATCGCAAATTAAGTGTGCTGTCAAAACTAAGAATCAGTAAAGGTCTTTGTGGGTTGTAAAGTAAGGCTTTTTGGACGGGTGTGGAATATATAAGTCGTGTGGCTAATCGCTCACTCAACCTAATCTAATCAAGAAGCAAATTGCTTCACCTCGCTCAAAAATAAAAACCTCACTTAACTCTCATAACGTAGCCTTTAAAATATAGGCTATTTCCCAACTCGCAAACCGTAAAACCGACTATAAGCTCAAACCACTTAATCACAACTCTTGCCTTCTAAACATTAGGCTTCATAAAATAAACAGTTAGACTCAAGCCTTTACAAGCGCTTAGGCAATTAATCAACACTTTCCACCATCCTATTTTTATTTTTTTTATTTCCCCCTTTATTATAATTTTTATGGGGTATTAATTTTTTCTTTCCTTTTTTTTTCTTTTATTTTTTTTTCGGATGGTGGTCCTTAATTACAAAAATAATAAATTCCTAATAAAAATTCCCAAAACTCAAATAACCAATAAAAATACGAACTCCTACCCCACGCTTTTAATGGGTTGTAGGGGTCGTCTAAGAAACACTCAAGGCTATAGGCATGGATATTTGGCTATGATTGGCTCATTCGTAATTTATAGTGGCTAAATATATATAGAAATGGCCGGAATAAGGTTTTATATGTGCCTTAGCTTCATTTTCAAAGTCGACTACACACAGCGATTTCAAAGAGATATCAAAACTGAAACTTAACTCGCGGGACTCATCGTCTTCGTTGTTGGTCCCGTCAACATCCATACTCGGTGTGGGGTACGCTGCCTCAAATCGCTCCTCGAGCTTCGAGATGCAAGCTCGCATCTTCTTCAAGCTCTTCCGGTTCTTGTCGTGGTTCGCATCAATCTTCTCGTCGATAATTTGGAGCTTATCGAATATCTTCACTTGAAATGCTCGATTTTCCTCGA
>BMAC01000025.1:437486-458418 GCA_014905375.1 Phtheirospermum japonicum | reverse complement strand
AAAAAAAAAAAAAATTGGGCGGGCCTACCCAGACCACCGGAGCCCAACCCACTACCCAAACCTGTGGTTAATTTAATTCTTCACACGTGGCATGTGTTGACGGGTCAAGCCCGTCGGCATTTTTTACAACCCCAACATGTGTTAACTTAATTCCCCACATGTGGGCATGGGTGGGATTCGAACCCCAGACCTCTTGCAAATAGAAGAGTGATGTTACCGTCTCGCCAAGTCAATTACATGTGAGAGATTATATACTTTTAATATATATTAGATATATAAATTAAGTTATAAATTATAATTATAATTAATTATATTATATTTATAAATGTAGATTATATTTTTTATTTTTTGCTTCTCCAAGAGACAAGGTTGCCTCCGACAAAGGTAAAGTATCCAGCTGTAGATCTTCTGTCTATTGGATTTCCAGCCCAATCTGCATCTGTGTAGGTTTGTATCTCCAGATGTCCAGTTTTCTTAAACAGCAGTCCATATCCAAAGGTTCCTTTTATATATCTTATAATTCTTAGCGCAGCCTCTAAGTGATCAGTTTGAGGTCGGTGCATAAACTGACTTACAATACCAACAACGTAGACAATATCTGGTTGGGTATGAGAAAGATAAATCAGTTTCCCTACAAGTCGTTGATATCTCCCTCGATCTGCTAGTTTTGTCCCCTCCACAATTCGTAGCCCATGATTTACAGCGATGGGCGTATCAGCTGGTTTGCAATCTAGCATTCTTGTCTCAACTAGAATATCTAGAGTGTACTTCTTCTGGTTGATGAAAATTCTCCCTTTTGACTTGAGTACTTCGATCCCGAGGAAGTACTTTAAATTCCCCAAATCCTTCACCTCAAACTCTTTAAACAGATTCTCTTTCAACTTCTTGATCTCTTCTGAGTCATCACCTGTTATGATCACATCGTCTACATAAATAATCAAATAGGTAATCAGTTTACCTCATTTCTTTAGAAATAGGGTGTGATTTGAATTGCTCTGTTGATACCCATACTTCTTCACAACTGTGGAAAACCTCTCAAACCAAGCCCTCAGGGACTGTTTAAGTCCATATAAGGTTTTCTTTAATCTGCAAACCTTGTCATCTTCAAATTCATCTGAGAAGCCCTGGGGTGCCTCCATGTAAACCTCTCCTTTTAATTCCCCATGAAGAAATGCATTTGTAACACCAAACTGATGGAGTATCCAATCATTATAGCCGGCAATGGAGAGTAGAACTCTAACAGTGTTCATCTTTGCCACTGGTGAGAAGGTTTCTGCATAATCTATCCCGTATGTTTGTGTGTATCCTTTTGCAACTAGCCGAGCTTTGTATCGTTCAACAAATCCGTCTGGTTTTCTTTTAATTGTGAACACCCATCTGCATCCTACCGACTTTTTCCTTCTGGTAACTGGCAATTCTCCAATGTATGATTATGGGCTAACGCATCCATCTCCTTTTTCATAGCGTTCTTCCAATGTTCGAACTTGCGGGCCCATTCTACTATTTGTGGGATCTCTTCTTCATATAAAGCTGCTTCGTAGGCTGTAGCAATTTTGGTTAGATTTCCTTTGGCGTAATTTCCAATAGAGTACTGAGTTCTCCTTGCGGTTTTCTCTGGGGTATATCGTTTGGGAGGAATACCTCGATTACTCCGGGTGGTAACGCATATCGACCAGTATCACCATCTATTGTATTATATTCCTGTTTAATCGCTGTAAAAAGATTGTTAGAAGAATCAGAAATAGAGGTAGGTTCCGAAACCCTTACCTCAAATATTAGTGGCAGAGGAGACATAGGTTCTGGCAGCGGAGCTATAGATTGTGCTTCAGTGTTTGAGATTGGCTCAGTGTTAAAGTTAACTTTCTCTGTTGGATCTACTTCTGAATCTGGCATTGGCAACCAACTTAGTAGGTCAATCTCACTTTCTTTCTCACTCTCCCCCTGACTGCTAAGGTGGTTAGAGTAAAAGAACTTTATTTCAAGAAAATTACAGTGTATGGAGGTTAAGATTTGGCGAGTCTTGGGGTTGTAGCATCTATATCCTTTTTGGTTAATGCCATATCCAATAAACACGCACTTAACTACGCAAGGAGAGAGTTTGGTTCGTTCGTGTTTGGGAATATGAACAAATACGAAGCAGCCAAAGACTCGAGGTTGAAGTGTAAGGGCGAGAGGTATTTTGGCGAGGATGGATAATTTTTGTAACGGGTTTTTAAGTTGGAGTGTCTTGGTAGGAAGGTGATTCGGTAGGTAGACAGAGGTGGCAACTGCTTCAGGCCAGAAATATGTGGGTACATGAGAATCAATCATCATGGCACGGGTCATTTCAAGAAGGGTTCGATTCCTCCTTTCGGCAACACCATTTTGTTCTGGAGTATGGGGACAAGTGGTTTGGTGGATTATCCCTTTTTGCTGGCATAAGGACTTCATGGAATTATGGATAAATTCCCCCCCATTATCGGATCTCAGTGTTTGAATATTTTTTTGAAATCGAGTTTGTACCATTGTACAGAAATGTGTGAACTTTTCAAACAATTGAGATTTATTTTTTAAAAAACATACCCATGTCATCCTAGTACAATCATCAATAAAAAGAAAAAAGATATTTAAAACTTTGTCCACCCACAATGGGTGAGGGACCCCAAACATCAGAGTGTACCAAAGAAAATATAGAGTTAACTTGTGTATTATTTGGTTTAAAGGATTGTCTGTGGCTCTTAGCCAAAACACAAGTTTCACAAGATAAAGTCTTATTTTGCACTAATTTAGGGAATAAAAGCTTGAGATAACCCGTGGAGGGATGCCCCAACCGTCGGTGCCAAAGCAAATTTCTCGGTCTGTAGTTCCATGAGAGAGCATCACTTTGCCTTGTTGAGCTATCTCATCCACATAGTACAACCCATTTTGCTCAGTGCCACGTCCAATAATCTCCCCCGTCCTGATATCCTGTTGAAAATAGAAGTGAGGATGCATCAGCATTGTATAGTTAAGTTCTTTTGTGACATGGCTAATTGACATTAGCTTATGAGAAAGTGACAGAACATATAGACAATTTGATAGTCGTAAAGTGGGAGGAATTTCTATAGTTTCGGCCCCTTCCACTCGAGTTAAGTCACCACTGGTAGTTTGAACATGTGTTCAGAATGGTTTTGATGACTCAAGAATATCAATTTTGTCAAAAATCATTGTATTTGTGGCTCCATAATCAAAAATCCATCCCCTATCTTTTTATCACACAATTCTTGGGATTGGTATGCAGTGAAAATATTTAAGGGAGTATTTTTACATAATATAGGGTTATTTTTAGTATTATGCAAAAAATTGGGTTTGTTTTGCAAAACATGGGGTTGGTTCAGCATTTTAATAGGAGAAGAGGGGTTAAATTATAAATTTGAGGATAGCAAAGGGTTTAGTGGCAAATCACCAAACCCTATACCTGTCTCTCCCTCATCATAATCCACCGCACTCCCCTTTTGTCCAAACCTTAATTCTGTCCTCCCCTCATTATAATTCGCCGCACACCCCCTTTTGTCTACCTTCGGGCTGCTCACCGCTACCGCTGCTGCGGCTACCTCATGGCTATCCACTCCAATCGCCGATTTTTCCTTCGCCTGTGAGATTTTGTGGTTATCTTCCCACCAGTCAAGATATCCTACGAGTTGGAAACACATCTCTCTGGTATGCTTTTGCATTCCACAGTGAGTGCAATGAAGCTTCGATTTGTCCACTTTTCCTCGCGATTATTGATTTGTACATATTTGTTGTGATTTTCGTGTATTTTTGCATCGTGTGTTGTGTGCTTTTAGGGTGTTTAGGTTTATTTTTTCGTCGTTTTTCTTCCTTTTGATGTTTTTTATTTTGTTTGGTGTTTATTGTGTTTCTACTTTATTTTATATGAAATAGCCTAATTTTGCTTAATTTCTAGTTTCAGCTTGAATACGAAGATGACGAGACGCACGACGTGCTGTCGACGCCCGCAGCCAATGCCGCGTCGACCGACGCTAGGTCAACGCAATGCTGTAGTACCGTCGATCCTAACTCCGTCAGTCGACGCACATGTAGACGCAACTTGCAGTCGTGTCGATCCGTGCTCGCGTCGGTCGACGCACTGCCGAGTTGACGCGACAACCCTGGCACGCGTCGACGCCGACGCTCAGCCTGCGTCGGTCGATGCTCCGATAGTTTGAGCAGTTATTTCGGGAAAATCTATAAAAGGCCGGTGGTTTCTTCATTTCAGGTGTGCTGGGACTTGGGGGAAGGTTCAGAGATTGTAGAGAACCGTCGGTTCTTGCCACCCTTTCGATTACACACAAAAATTAGAGTTAAATAGTTCGTCATTTGTCATTTCTCTTCCGAACATTATTCAAGTTCGTTTCTTTCCGCTGAAGATCGATGGAGTACTGTTGATTTCTTGAGATCAGAAGTGTTCCTGAACTCTGTTTATTTGCTTTCTGGATTTAGCTTTTGTTTTCCTTTGAATGTTGATGTTGTACTTTAGCTTCGTTAATTTAGTCATATTCCTTTTACCGTTCTTCTCGTTTTTACTTTATATTTATTTTCTTTAATAAATTAGTTGTTATTCTTCATTAGATTAGTTGTCATTTTTAATATCGATCTTGTTCATGTTTGCGTTGAGATTATGCTATTGATCATGATGATGTTTTTCGGCTAAGTTTATCGTTCTAGTGTGCCTAGAGTCATTTAGAACCATCGGGATTGAAAACCCTGATCGTGGAGATGTTTCTGGCGCACTAGAACCCTTGTTTTCATAATCATTTTTAAAGCTTTCAATTTTATTGCTCATAGATGTTAGAAAACCTCAAACCATATTTGATCGCGTGTTTAGTTTAGTTTTTTATTTCATTTTTATGTTCATAAAATCAAACACCGGAATGACTTCCGATTAGTCTTCCTTGTGATTTGACTCGAGTCCAGCTTACTGCCTACAATTGCTCCGTTCTCTTGCGGACGAGCTTTTTATTTTTAAATAAAAATTAGGTATAAAAAGTTTGATTCAATGATGGGTTTCTGGAGTGATTTTGAGGTCCTATGATTGGCTGTCGGTGTCCCTCTGGCCGTGGTGCGGTGTTGCGAGCTCCGAATCCGTCTCCTACTCCTGATGATGTGTCCAAATCGGTGGGGTTGGTTGCCGGTTGCAAAATATGTAGTCGGGCGGCCTCCCTTCTCACTTTTGAGAATGCCGACTCGTCTGAGGGAATCAGTATCTCTTTGAGGATATCTCGCCGGATACCATCATACTTGGCATCTAATCCGGAGAGAAATTAGTATAATCGGCGGTTTGCGATTAATTTTCTGTATTTATTGATTCCTTCATCACAGCAGCCGAGATGGTTCGGCTCTCTTCGGTCATTGGTGAGCTATATGGACTGTAATTGGTTCCAATAATCCTCCAGTGTAAGTTGCCCTTGATTAACTTTGTTTGCTTTTACCTCCAAATCATAGATTTGGAACGGATCTGTTCCCCTCCCGTATGTGATTGCCAGGTTGTCCCACACGACCTTGGCAGTCTGATGTTAAGCAAAACTTGTTACTAATCTCCCTTCCATGTTCTGTATGAGCCATGAGAAAACAGACAATTTGTTTCCTCCCATTGATAATAGGTTCGATCTGTTTCGTTTGGTGGGGGTGGTTATCCAGTAATATGGCTGGATTTGCCAACGCTTCCTATGGAGACTCTCATGAGGGGAGCCCACAGTGGGTAGTTGTTCCCATCCAGTTTGAATCCGAGTGTAACATTGTCGTGATTTCGCACTAGATTTGCAATTTGGAGGGTTGATTCATTCTGTGCTGTGTTGATTGTGTTGACTGTATTGGTTGTGTGGGTTGTCTGTAGATCGTCTGACATTTTGGATTTGTGTTTTTTTCAGGGAACGAAAGAAAGGAAAAAAGATAATGTTACTGCCTTGATCAGAACCGAGAATAGGTCGAGAAGGTATTGGAACGATGATGATCTAGTTCTGAGTTCCTAGAATCATCACCTGCTCTGATACCATGTTAAAACATGGTATATCATTGTAACGTAAATTGTATTCATTGTTTTTTTTGGTGTTTTACAAATAATTACAGACTCTTTTATATAAGGTCAAGGAGGATTCGTACAAGGAAATAGAATAATTCGTAAACTATTTTTAAGGATCTTGACTGATTCTTGTTTGTGTGATTGATCCCTAATTTTATCTTAATTGATTATTTTATCTTGACTTTCATAATTCAATATATTTCAACCTTAATTTCTAAGGCCCAAAACTAGAAGAAATAATTGTAGCGCTAAACGTACTTGCCCAAGAAAATAGTGGAAAAGAAATATAAAACCACCGACATATATGGGGAGGCAGAGACTTATTTTCTTGGCTTGGAGTTAAAAGAGAAGATAAAAAATTAGTTTGAAATTTAGCAAATTTAGAGCCTCTCTCTCTTCTGCTCTCTTAGTACTGGACGGACGAGAGTAAAGTACTCCCCAGTCCACTCCCCAACTTCCCACACACACACCACCGCTCTCCGCCGTTGATTGAGTGGCGGCGCCACCACTAGAAATTAATTAAAATAGAAAAGGTCTAATTGCTCCACTCTCATGTCAAGCCCCTCCCCCCACTTGTCACACGCACTCCACTCACACTCCTATTTTTCTCTACCTCTAAATAATTTACTCCAAATTAAACTAAAAACAAGGAGTGACATTTTCTTGTCACCATACACTCTCACAACAACTTCAACTACAAGAACTAACTCTCCATATAACAATAATATTCACCATTTTCCCCCAAATTCACATGTCTTTTTCCTTGTTCTTCTACTTTCTTGATCTTTATTTTTATTCAAATTTGATTATTTATTCTATTTGTCCATATGGCTTGTATTGATGACCAACAACCAAATTTTAAGCACTATTGTAGAGTATGCAAGAAGGGCTTTATGTGTGGGAGGGCCCTTGGTGGGCACATGAGGGCCCATGGGATTGGTGATGAAAATGGGAACCTTGATGATGATGATGATGATCCAATAAGTGATTGGGAGGAGAAGTTTGGAGGAGGGAGTAACAAGAAAATGTACCAATTGAGGACAAATCCCAATAGGTTAAAAAGTTGTAGGACTTGTGAAAATTGTGGTAAGGAGTTCTTGTCTTGGAAGTCATTTCTCGAGCACGGGAAATGTAGCTCCGATGACGCTTCCGAGTCCCTCGTCTCCTCACCCGAGTCCGAAGACGACGACGGTACAGGCGGCACAACACGCAGTCGTTGGTCCAAACGGAAGAGATCGTTGCGCTCGAAAGTGGGATGCTTCAGCTCGAGCTATCCACCAAGCGAGGACGAAGATATCCTTCTAGCCAGGTGCCTAGTACAATTAGCTAACACGGCGGTTGATCCGCCCGCGGCCGAGCCGGAGGAGTCGTGTGCCTCCGCGGAGGAGCGGCGGAACCCTAGTTCGTACTTCGGCGCACCGAAGAGTAGGGCGGGGGTCACCTTCGATCACAAGGCGAAAGGAGTTTCTACCCCTAAAGGGATGTTCGAATGCAAAGCTTGCAAGAAAGTATTCAATTCCCACCAAGCGTTGGGGGGGCATAGGGCAAGTCACAAGAAGGTCAAAGGTTGCTATGCGGCCAAACAAGATCAAATGGTTCAAGATGACAGCAATAGCGCTCTTGCAATAGAAGATGATGTGATCACAAACAATAATGAGGAATTCTTGATCCCACCATCAAAACCAACTCCATCAAATTACCAATTCGAACAAGGCCATGCACTAGTTGGGGCTGCAAGAAGGAAATCCAAAGTCCATGAATGTTCCATTTGTCATAGGGTGTTTACCTCAGGGCAAGCCCTAGGAGGACACAAGAGATGCCATTGGATCACATCAAATTCACCCGAAACATCTTCTTTGCCTAAATTCAACTTCCAAGACAACACCAACAACATTAATGAGCCAATTAACCATAATCACCACCACCATCATAAACCGGCAATCGATGTATCCGACAAGCTTGATCTCAATGTTCCGGCTTGGGCCCATGTGTCGGGACTAATGCGGGACCCTCCCGATCCGTTGAGCTTGGACGTGTCCACGGATATGCAACTCCAGCCATGGATCGCACCGGGGGGGAAAGACAACACGGGCCTACATTGCCACTCCCAAGAGTTAATCCATCTAAAGAAAGGAGATGATAATAACATCACCAATGGCAACATTACTGTGGGTAACAATGGTAAGAATGAGACTGTCGATAGCAAAAACACAGCGACCCGATACGTCGAGGACGAAGCGGATAGTAAGCTAATCAAGTTGGCTAAATTGAGTGACTTGAATGACCTGAAGGAGATGGACAATAGTGGAAGTTCATCTCAGTGGTTACAGGTTGGAATTGGCTCTTCAACTAAAGCTTCTGCTAATGTATGATTTATTTTGTTTTTGTTCTTAGGAAAAGATGATACATATATACATATATAAGATTGTATATTGCTGTATTTACATATTGTATGTAACAGTTAAAAGAATTAATTGCTTCTGTTTTTCCTTTTTTTTTCAATCTTGAGAATGTACAAGAACATATATATATACACTTTGATGTAGGATATTTTTGTATTCATTAGTTGATCAACTCATATATACTTTAAATTTTTGCTCTCCCGTTATTTTGTACTACCATTACTTATTTGTTTGTTTTGTATGAAGAACTATAACATATGTATACATGTATATATGTGTGTGATTTTTCAGTGAAATTAAAGAAAATCAATTGATATTGTTGTGTTTGGTGCTTGAAGGCACTTCAGAATACAGATGGAGAATTTTATTTTTATTTTTTACCTTTCTTATGTAAAAGTAAATGATACGTTATAAATTTCCTACTAAATTTGAAGATATTTTTGAATATTCACGTCTCCAGAATTGAATATGCTTGTTTGAACTATTTGAAACTGGGATTTTTTTTCTTTACTCAAATACTTCGTAAATTTTCAAGTGAAATATATTTAAAAGAAATTATATTTATAGCCTCAGCATGGAAGGGACTTGTTAAGATTATTACATGACCCCACACTTTCGAAAATAGATTTCTGAAAATCCTAGTAGCTATGACTGAATAGTGTAGGTTTATCAATAATTCTGTCATTTCTTGATCGCAATATTATGCTAAATATTTTGCGTATAAAACATGAAAGTGACTGAAATCTAGACCTCATATAAAACATACTCTCTTGAACTTAAAATAAAAGTCCATAATAAATTATCTTTAGTATGACAAAAAAATAAGCAACCCAACTCTCAACTTCTGCTGGCTCTCTGATTGAATTAAATATGACTCAAAGTCGTGTTTCATTAAGAAAATTTGAAAGTGTGAGATAATTATGAGTGGGCCAGTATGAATTCTAAAACTTTGTCAACTTGGAGAAAAATAGTCAACGGATATTAGTGATGGATAAATAAATGTGTTGACCATCAAGAAAAAGGTCACTTTCTTAGTCTTTATAGAATTTATGGGAAGTTGGAAACTATACAGCGTAAAGCTAGCGGCCCATTGACTTTTTATTTTTATTTTTCTCTTTTTCCACTTTTTTAAATATCCATTAATTTAGGGTCATTATATTGTGGATACTTTATTTTTCTCTTTTTCCACTTTTTTAAATATCCATTAATTTAGAGTCATTATATTGTGGATATGAGTGTACCTTGCACAATAATTTAATTTATTATCGCATATAATTAATATATATTATCACATAATTAAAATATATCATCACATATAGTTGATACATATTATTAACAAATAATTAAAATTGTAAATCTAAAATTTAAAATCCTAAAATAAAAAAATAAACCTAAAATGAAAAACTAAACCCTAAATGGAAAACTGCAAAATGAAAAACTAAACCCCAAAATTTAATATTAAACTCTAAACCTAAATTTCTGTCATATATTATCACATATAACTGACACATGCCATCACATATAACTGGTAGAATGATATATTTTTGCTGAAATCCTATAATAAAAAATTAAATAAAAAAATGGAATACTAAACCTTAAAATGAAATATTAAATCCTAAAAATAGAAAACTAAACCCTAAAATGGAAAAGTAAACCATGAACTCTAAATTTTTGTCACATATCATCACTTATAACTATAATTGCCATATATCATCACGTGTAACTATATATCATCACGTATAACTGAATAATAACAGAATTTTACAGGGTGCACCTAACAAGGTGCATGTAATAAATTATCTTTAATTCCCTTTGTTCGCACGGTTCCTGGTGGGAAAAATAGACAAGAAAGGCTATAGCATCTCTTGGAGTTATCATGTAGTAGTATTTTTGGAGATGGTATATGGTTCGAGTTGTGCATATATTTTTTCTAAGCAATACATACATACATACATATATATATATATATATATATATATATATAGATAGATAGATAGATAGATAGATAGATAGATATATAATATGAGTGTTAGTATATGATAAATATGATTATTAGTAACATGAATTTTTTGCCAAAATGACCGTTGAGATTCAGTCAATGGAAAAGTGTAAATGAGCGTTAAGGTAGTTGTCGAAATCCGATCGACGAAATTCTGGCACGTTCCGTCGAAAATGAATATGTATGTTTTGTATGATGGTATATGAGAAAGTTTTCATTTTCGATCCACTATATTGGCCACATTCCTGAAAAGGTATGTGATGTTGGCAATTATCAAACAACGTCTGCTAAGTTAGTCAATTCATGAAAATAAATATTCAGAAAAAGTCCGATCGGACTTTTTTGCTAGCGTGGTGTGATTCAATACATTCTTGTCATTTTCTTTAATGTTAAGTATTAAATTGAAAATAAAAGGTTGGAAAAAAAATCATTTTGGTCCATTATATTGGTCACATTTCAGAAAAGGTACACGTGATTCAATGCTTTCTCATCATTTTTCTTTAATTTTAAATATTAAATTGAAAATAAAAAATTGGGAAAAAACTCATTTTGGTCCATTATATTGGCCACATTTCAGAAAAGGTACGTGAAATTGGCCATCGTCAAACTAAATCTGATAAATTTGTCAATTCATCAAAAAAGTTCAGAAAGCTTAATTGGGGTAATTATTTTTCTTTAATTTAAATATTAAATTGATAAAAATATGTTTTACTCTCCCTTTTCTTTTTACCATTTTTTTTTCTTTCCGTTAATCTAATTAATAAAATTTTTATCAATAAAGAATTTATAAATATAAAAATATAATTATAAATTAAAAAATATATAATAAATATAGACATTTCAAGAATCATTTATAAGAGATTTTTCCATATAATTTTTTTATGATTCGTTTAATATTTTTATATTTATCTTCGAGTTTATTAATTTTTTATTAATTATAAATTTAATAGTAATAATAATATAAATTAGTATATTCATTTTCTAATCTTTTAGAATTTATTTTATATTTTTATATTTATCACTGATTTTTTTATTTCTTATTAATTTGATTAAAGAAAAAAAATAGAGACAAATAGGTTTTTGCCTCAATTTAATGTTTAAATTAAATAAAAATAAAAAAATAATATAGAATCACGCCATGTTAGAAAGAAAAAAATGATCAAGCTTTTTTGTTTTTTTTTAATGAATTGACCAACTTAGCAGATATGGTTTGACGATGATCAATTTCACTTACCTTTTCTGAAATGTGGCCAATATAATGTACCAAAATAATTTTTTTCCCAATTTTTGTTTTCAATTTAATATTAAAATTAAAGAAAAATGATAAGAAAGTATTGAATCATGTCACGTCAGCAAAAAACCCCGATCGGGCTTTTTTTTTTTATATCTTTTTTGATGAATTAGCCAACTTAGTAAACGTTGTTTGATGATGACCATCACATACCTTTTATGGAATGTGGCCAATATAGTGAACTAAAAATGAAAAAAATTCTTGGTATATGTATACTTTGTGCTATGAATATATATAAGACATGTATAATCAATACAAGACATACATATTAATCACAAGAAATACATATTCATCATACAACAACACAATTCTCCGTGTGATGATAAATGTATGTTATATTCTATGAATGTGAGTTATATTTGACGGAGGCCGTCGAGATCTGATCGATGGGAAAGTGTAAACGGAGGCCGAAGTGGTTGTTGAAATCCAGTCAACGAGATTTCGGTACGTCCCAATGAAGATGAATATGTATATTTATGTTGTATGCGATGAATATTCATTTTAATTTGAGCAATCATCATAATGCTATTGTTGTTGGTAATGGACAGTCAATTCCAATTCGTGGTTACGGTCACTCGGATTTGCCTTCTCCTAATCGTTCCCTGTCTTTAAAAAATGTCCTTCATGCTCCAAACCTTATTAAAAATCTCATATCTGTTAGAAAATTTACTGCTGATAATTCTATGACTGTTGAGTTTGATCCATTTGGGTTTTCTGTGAAGGATTTTCAGACGGGAATACCAATAATGAGGTGTGAGAGTAAGGGTGATCTTTCTCCTGTTTCTTCTATCAACAATCAAGCTACTAATTCAACTTTTAAAACTTTGTCGTCTACACTTTGGCATGATCGTTTGGGTTATCCAGGTGTTTCTATTCTAAATGCTCTTCGAGTCAATAAAAGTGTGAACTGTACTCGTATTTCTAGTCCTAGTATTTGTCGTTCTTGTGTGCTGGGAAAACATATAAAATTGTCATTTAACTCTTATACTTCAAGCACAGGTTTTCCGTTTGATATTATTCATACTGATCTTTGGTCTTCTCCTGTTTTGAGCTCTACCGGTCACAAATATTATATGTTGTTATTGGATGATTATTCGGATTATTTGTGGACGTTCCCGTTTGCAAAGAAGTCAGATGTATTTCAGACGTTTTTAGTTTTTAAAAATTATATTTTCACCCAATTTGAGAGAAAGGTCAAAACCATACAATGCGATAATGGGAGGGAATTTGACAACAGTAATTTTTGGGAGTTTTGTAAAACTAATGGAATGTCATTTCGTCTTTCGTGCCCACATACATCCTCTCAGAATGGTAAAGTTGAATGGAAAATTCGCACCATAAATAATATCATTCACTTCTTGTGCATGCTTCTCTTCCTCCCTCTTTTTGGCATCATGCGTTGCAAATGGCTACGTATCTTCTCAATATAATCCCGTCCAAAATTTTGGGTGATTCCTCTCCCCTTCAAATACTCTATAAAAGAAACCCTTCATATTCTCATATCCGGGTATTTGGGTGCTTATGCTTTCCTCTCATTCCCTCGACTACTATCAATAAATTGCAACCCCGTTCTACTCCATGTGTATTTCCGGGATTCCCGCCACACCATCATGGATATAAGTGTTATGATTTATCTTCAAATAAAATAATCATTTTTCGTCATGTTATTTTTTGAAGAATAGGTCTTTCCATTTGCTACCAGGCATACACCTACTCGTAATTCTTATAATTTTTTGAATGATGACATATCACCATATATTCTTCACCATTTAAAAAATCAGCCACACTCTCATACAAACACGGTCCAACAATATGACCAGCCAAATGAGAACATTAATCCTTTATTGGGACTTCCAGCTCCAGTAGGCCCAAGCCCAAGCCTAGGCCCTTCCTCGAATTTAAATCCCACAGGCCCACGTCCAGCTCCAACAAACCCATGCGCTGGTACTTCCTATTTTCTCGCTCCAGCAAGCCCACACCCAAAAGAGAATTCTGGTGGCCCACCAGCGCAGTCTGCTGGTCCACTTTCGGCCAGCCCACCTGCCCCACCTGCTCACTCTCCTCCTTCCCAGCAGCCCCGAATGCTGACCCGAAGTCAACGGGGTATTGTTAAGCCAAATAAAATATACCAAGCCTTAAACACTTTCGTTTCGAGGTCCCCTTTGCCCCATAATTCGATAGCGGCACTTCGTGAACCAAATTAGAAATTGGCTATGGATGATGAATATAATGCTCTTATTAAAAATAAGACGTGGGAGTTGGTGCCCCGTCCTAATGGAGTGAATGTTATTCGTTCTATGTGGATTTTTACTCATAAAGAGAATTCTAATGGTGTGTTTAAGAGGCATAAAGCCCGTCTTGTAGGTGATGGGAAGACTCAATAGGTTGGCATTGATTGTGGAGAGACTTTCAGTCCAGTAGTCAAGCCAGCTACTATTCGCACGGTTCTGGCTCTATCTCTATCTAAGGCATGGCCCATTCATCAGCTAGATGTTAAAAATGATTTCCTTCATGGTAAACTTTTGGAAATAGTATACATGCATCAACCAATGGGGTACCGGGATAAAAGTTTTCCAGATTATGTGTGTCTATTACGTAAATTATTATATGGGCTTAAGCAGTCTCCCCGAGCTTGGTATATGCGATTTACTGATTTTGTTGTGTCCATTGGTTTCTTAATTAGTAAGTGTGACAACTCGCTATTTATTTACAGTAAGGGGACTGATATGGCTTATATTTTATTATATGTTGATGATATCATCCCTACTGCTGCTTCTGATGGGCTCCAGTGCTCTATTATTGACCATCTTATCTCCGAATTCGCTATGAAGGACCTTGGTCCTTTAAATTATTTTCTTGGGGTGGCAGTGACGAGACACAAAGATGGTATGTTTCTTTCACAGCGAAAATATGTCGAGGAGATAATTGATTGTGCAGGAATGTCATCTTGTAAATCCTCTTCCACTCTAGTTGATATGAAATCCAAGATGAGTGACATCTCTGGGTATTTGTACGAGGACCCCACTCTTTACCGAAGCCTTGCAGGTGCTCTCCAATATCTTACGTTTACAAGACCAGATATTTCTTATGCCGTGCAACAGGTTTGCTTACATATGCATGCCCCGAGAGTTGTTCATATGCTTGCTCTTAAGCGTATTGTCAGGTACATTCAGGGTACTCGATATCACAGCTTGCATATCTATCCATCCTCGACATCTACTCTTACCTCGTATACCGATGCGGATTAGGGTGGTTGTCCGAATACGATACGCTCTACATCAGGCTACTGTGTGTTTTTGGGTGACTACTTGGTTTCATGGTCGTCCAAATGACAACCCACTCTCTCTCGCTCTAGTGCCGAAGCCGAGTATCGAGGGGTGGCTAATGTGGTGTCCGAGTCTTGTTGGCTTCGAAATCTTCTTTTAGAGTTACTTTGTCCGATAAAAAAGGCCACGCTTGTGTATTGTGATAATTTGAGTGCCATATACCTTTCTGGTAATCCGGTTCAACATCAGCGCACCAAACATATTGAGATGGATATTCATTTTGTGCGTGAAAAGGTGGCCCGTGGCCAAGTTCGAGTTTTACATGTACCATCACGGTATCAGATAGCGGACATCTTCACTAAAGATTTACCACTAGTACTGTTTGAAGATTTTTAAGCGTCCTCAAACCTCCCGCTTCGACTGCGGGGGTGTGTTAAATATATTAGACATATATTATATTAGTCAAATTAGCTATAATTAGCTTCCTATGATTTAGCCTACTAATTTATATAATCGTTGTATATATGGTGACGGAAACTAATGAGAATGGCAAGGGATTACCTTCTTTCAAATATGTGTTTCATAAAGCATATCATTCACAAGCATTAGCATATGCAGACATAATTGATGATTAACGAGCATGCATGATATAAGTTTTGAAGGAAATAATGTTTTATGGACCACTACTAGTGCAGCGAGGCATGTAGAACATGCTTATATGATATACTTTATTATAATTCATGCTACTCAGTTAAGTTCTAATTTTCCAGGTTTTACCTTCATATTACTCTGTTAAATTCTTGCTTTCCAGATCTCAAATCTACATAGTGTTTGTTCAATGGGTGGATGTGGATATATTCCTTTTAATCTGTTGTATTTGACTGCATAATTATAAAAAACTTCAATTTCAATAGGATGGTAGTAAAAGAGAATATAATTAAGAGTTTATAAAAACAAAGAAGTTGAACACCCTGTTATGCAAACCTATGCATATCAGAGAAAAGAAATTGTGCACTACATATAAGAGCAGAGCAGGAGTAGAAGCTATAAAGAAAAAACACGCAAGAAAAAGAGGAGGACAATAAAATCTTATTTGATGTCGCATCTATCTCGTCTGAGAACTCCAACGCAACTAGTCGGACAAACAAGATCCTGACCCACGACCCAATGATTCAAGACCCAAAATTCATACCCATACTTTGGATTAGAAGTCTCACACTGAATGCAATTACAATAACTATCACTGACCATAGGGATATGTAGGATTCTCATTATGGTACATCACTATAGTAATTTTTTTAACTCACTTGGAAGGAAGAAGCTACTAAAAAATAAGATTTTGCAAATGTCATCAGAGGGTAGTTCTGTAAACCATATTCACCATGTCCAGGAGTATAAATATGGAAAGAGATGATTGCAAAGTTATCCACGAGGTTTAGGTTAATTAGAAAATGGCTCATTATATTTCAAAATTATGCGTATGTTTGGTAAGCATAATAAGCTAGCTTATGTCTTATTTTGAGGACTTATAAGCTCTCTGTATTTAAATAAGCCTTGTTTGGTTGCATGAGCTTATTTGAAAAGTCTGAACTTATCTCAAATGCTACTATTACAAGCTTTTCAAATAAGCTCATGGAGCTTTTTGATTTTATTCCTATTTTAACCCTTTTATTTTTTAAGAAAACTACACTATTATTTTGTTAGGTATTATTATTTTTTTAATTTTACCACTTTATTAATTATTAGATAAATATCTAAGAATTATTTTAGTATTGTAAAATTATTATTATTATTATTAATTAGATAAATATCTAGAGTTATTTTAGTATTGTGCAATAATAATAATAATAATAATAATAATAATAATAATAATATTATTATTATTATTATTATTATTATTATTATTATTATTATTAGCTTGATTATAAACGGGTGTATAAAGGAAATTAAAAAAAATCACCTCTCCAATCTCTTAAATAAAGTATTGTGCAATTATTGAAAGTTATAATAATAATAATAATAATAAATTAATTATATAAATGTCTAGAGTTATTTTAGTATTGTGCAACAACAACAATAATAATTATTATTATTATTATTATAATTATTATAATTATTATTAGCTTGATTATAATTTGTGTATAAAAGAAATAAAAAAAATCCTCTCCCCAATTCGTTAAAAAAAGTATTGTGCAATTATTGGAAATTATATATATACAACGAAATTGGTAATAGAAACAATAATAATTAAATTTAATATCCTAATATTATATGAAAATAAATAAAAAATAGTAGTAACACTATTATTTTAGACATGTACTTTTGTGTAATTTTATATTTTTGAGCTAGCTTATCAGTTAAATTTACCAAAATGCTTTTATTTAGATCAGCTAGCTTTTCAGCTATCAGTTACCAGCTATCAGCTCTCACATAACTTATCAGTTATCAGCTAGCTTTTCAGCTATCAGCTTTATTCTCACCTAAATATTTGTTTGAATATACATATTTATTTTTTAACTAAATTCAAAATTTTATTTTTTGGGTACGAGAAATATCCACCAAAAACTCATTGGTATTCATTTCCTGATATTTTTATATATTCTATGTTCAATAAATCAACATGTGATAATTTTTCTCGTGAATATTGACTCTTTTTTAATTCTGAATTATCGATTGTTTTTGTTGAGAAGTTGAAATTTAATTCTCTAAAATTCTCAAACAGCTCTGCACATCCCGAATGATGTTTTTCTTTATTGGTCTTTGTGAAATTGTTGGACTCTCATGCAAATCTAATTTTATTGTATTTTATTTTGTATTTTTTTTTATGTTTTTTGTGCGTATAGGTTTTTCTTTCCCTTACACTTTATATTGTACTTGAAAATCTTTATTTTTGTTGATGTTGCAGCTTTTGTAAATGAAGTGGAGGCATATCACTAGTTATTAAGAAGTGAAATAGTTCAATTATTGATGATGGATCAATAAATAAGGTATGGTTTGTGGTTTATATAATTATATTATTCCAAATAAACATACTTGAGCTTCTAATATATTTTGCTTTAATAATGCAACTATGAGGAGATTTTTGCTAATATCTTTTTTTTTCCAGAAACTTTTGAAATGATTTATTGTTGGGTAAATTTATTATTTGTTTTATTTATTTGAAAGTTGGTATTGTTAATTAATTTATTTTTTAAGTTTTTCAATCTATGTTCTTTGTTCTTCTTTATTATTATTAGTTTTCACCCAAACCTTTTTTTTAACTAATTTATTTATTTATTATTTTCTTGAAACTTTAGATTCGGACGCTTACTTTGTTATTACTTAATTCTTGTTTGTCATGTATCGCTATATTAATTAGTTTTTTGTTTGCAATGCGATTAATATGTTCAACTTATGTATTGGGTTATTAATATGATCTAATTGGTGTTTAAAGTATTTAATTTTTTGATAAGTATGATTATGATTTCTAGTTATTCAAAATTGAATAACCAAAATAAATAGATAAATTTATAATGTTCTATAAAATTTCTCTCAATCCAAATATTGTGTTATATAATATGATCTAGTCTGCATGAGTTTTTGTTGTATGAATATAGCCTAAATCATCATTTAACAAAAAGACATAAGCCTTATCAGATTCGACAAGGAAGTGGTCTTGAAAGTGTGTATGAGTGTGTCTGTGTGTGGTTGTGTTCCTTAATTTTTTAAAAAAATACTTTGAATATTCACCCACAACACTCTATGATTTATTTCTCAACTTATTGATTACTGTTATAATTTATTTTTTTCCGTCAATAATTTTTATGTTTGGTGTTAGGCTATTACCTATGTCGTCAACTATTGCTATGATTTTTTGTTTGAGTTGATGAACAATAATTTGATAACTACCTAAAACACGAATTTTGGGCAAATTCTCAGGAAATCTCCTATATGGATGTACACTGCTTACATTGAATAGACCAATCAGTTTTTAATATGTGGAAATGAAAATATTTTAGAATACTTGAATATAGGTAAAAAGAAATTAGCAAAGCTCACATATTACAAATATATATGTTTAGTTTGAATCAGTTAATGTCGATCAATATCGATCGAGAGCATGGAAAATTTGAGGATTTTCTTATGTTCAATATAATTATAAGTAGAATGAATAATATAATTTACAAATGGTTTTTCCATAATTTGAAGTGTACTTTCTGTGGTACCTGGTTCATGTGAGAACCATCACTAATGTGAGAATTAGGGCCAAATACTAATTATTAATCTTAATGATCGAAACGGCTGAGATTATGCATATATTATTACTAATTATTATTAACATATGTGTATATAAGGCATGTCGCGGCTGTGATTTATTCCTAATCCTTCATATCAATTGATGATGATTTCTTTTCTTTCTAAAATTCTGCTTTATAAGTAGCAGTATAATCTGGCTCATAAGTAGTATGTCACATAAGTAGCGACCCATCGTATAAGTAGCAGTAACAGTAACGCATAAGTACCAGTAGCAGTAACACATAAGTAGCAGCAGTGAAGTCTATCACATAAATAGCAGTGTAGTATGTCGCATAAGTAGCAATCAATTCTGTTGCATAAGTAGCAGTGCAGTCGTATAAGTAGCAGCCGCAATTTACCTTATACACAGATGTGTTAATACGTTTAGTAATAATACCAACTACAATTTACCTTATATAGTAAACTAACTAAAATGATATACTCAATTTTTTCCATCCATCTCATCTAATTGTGTGGTGTTAGATAGGTTTCTTGGTTCTCACATGGGAGAAAGGTTCTCAATTAAACCAAAACACCTCTCTCTCTCTCTCTCTCTCTCTCTCTCTCTCTCTCTTTCTGTGTGTGTGTGTGAGAGAGAGAGAGAGTTACTTCCTCCAATTTTTTTTTATTAAGTACTTAAAATTCATGTTAAAATCAAAAAACATATAAATTTGACTAATGCACTCTTAATTGATAGTCTGGAATAAAATTTAGGTTTGGTTAAACAGTTGATAGCTGATGACTGATATCTAGTAGATAATAGTTGAAAACTGATAACTGGTAGTTGATTTTAAATTAGTGTTTGGTAACTTAGTTGATTAAAGTAACTGATTGGAGGTTAATTTAACAATATAAACATGATTGATAAACATAAAATATAAAAAATAAAAAATTATAATAATTAATAAAGACTTCCCAAAATATGGAACATAGTCGTACCAATTCAATTTGGCTAAAAAAACAAAGAAAGGGAATAAAAAATAATAAAGAAAAATTATAATAATAAATAAAATTTTATTTATGACTAATAAAAATATTTTCGTAAAATATAAATTAATATATTATTATATAAATAAGGTAAGTTTTACAATATAAAAGAATAAGAAATTATTTTTCCAAGGTACGAGCTTATTAGAAAAAGTTATGATTTGTAATTTTTTCTGAATAGGAGCTTATTAAGCAGAAAAAACTATCAGGAGCTTATTCTTGAATCTTACCAAATAACCTAAAAGAAATTATTAAGATGGAATAAGTTATAACTGCTTTCAAAAACTCAATCAAGCAGGATATTAACCTCTAAACGGTATTTAAAAGGAATTATGAGGAAGTATATTTTAATTCAAATATAATATATTTTTTATTTTAGGGTTTCAATTTAATTTGATTTGAATTTAAGAATTATATTTTGATAAATTGAAATGGGCTCAATTTAGGAATTTATACTTGATTTATGAATTTGTGAATGATTTTAGATTTAAAGTCCATTTATGCATTAAATTTTATTTTTAGGTTTAATTTGTAATTATTTATAAATTGGATTCGATTATAAATATTTGTATAAACTTAGGGCTAATTAGGATAGTGTTTAATGTATGTTATTGTTTTTAGTTATATATATATATATATATATATATATATATATATATTATATATATATAT
>BMAC01000025.1:414692-436711 GCA_014905375.1 Phtheirospermum japonicum | reverse complement strand
ATATATATAGTATATATATATATAATATATACTATATATATATACAATATATATATATAATCAATTTTTTTGTCCAGAAATTACTAGTAAAAATAGACCAACGTTATCACAGGTGATATGAGAGGAGACTAATTCGGATTTTGTATAATTATGTCGGTTAGGTACGTCACACCAGAACTCAACCCTAGAACTGTATATGTAGAGTTCCAATAATAATCAATATATGTAAAGAAAAAGGAATAAGTAGATAATTATAATATATGATCTGAATTCAGTATAAATATAAAAGTGCGCTCAAGTGGCAAGGTGGTTTTTTTTTTTTTTTTTTTTTTTTTCAGTTTTTAAGAGTAAAAACTGAAGCTGTTGGGGGTATTATTAGATATCGGTTTTTTTGGGGACGAGTAAAAACCCGGTTTCAAAAGGGGGAAAAGGTTTTTAGAGTAAAAAAACAGAGTAATGAAAATTGTGTGATTTGAGAGTTGGCCTATAAAGAACTGTTTTTTGTTTTTGTTTCTTTGGTATTAATTAATTAATATTGCGGGCGCTCTTACGTCTGGGAATATACATACTCATTAAATTGGACTCTAGCTGACAAATAGATCTAATTTGAAAGATCGTTTCTAACAAAATATGATAACTCAACAATAAAAGAGAGAAACACAATGCAAATCTAGTTCCTCCTCATGGTGTTGAGAGAAAACTTTTCGGTTCAAATTATTCTTAGGAATAGTCTGGTCTGGGCGTGTAATTATAGAGTGACTTATTTGATCTTATATTATACTTGACACTGGGTGAAATAAATTGGAACCATTGTGGATCCAAGAATTTTAAAGATGCGGATTTTAACTTTTTCTTTTGTTAAATTTAAATAAAAAACTTTACCTGATTAAAATATTAACTAATCGTAATATTTTCAAATCACCCATATATAACAATGCAAAGTTTCCTTAATTCATGTGTTTCGTTCGCATAGTTTGTTTAGCAATATATTATGATTTATTGGTGTTGTGATTGGTTGGGTAGACTTCGGTGATGACGTGGTGTACGGCGCCGGCCGGGAGGTTTCGTCCCTCCAATAATGGTTTTCAATTTATTTATTTTTTTAATGATGGTGATTTTAAAAAGTTTTAAATTGTTGGGGATGGTGGTTTTGAAATGTGGTGATCGGTATGTGGATGCTATGTATAATTAAACATAACATCCACATACCGATCACCACATATATTATGGTTTGTTGATATTGTGTACATGTGATTGATTGATCGATATTGTCGATTAATATGATTGTTTTTAAGTTTTGTATGATTAATATAGTAAGAACAATAGGGAGTTTGGTTTAATTTTGTTGTTTATTTCAATTTAGTATCAAGTATGTAATTTGATACTAAAGTTTGAATTGTTTCCTTTTACAATAGGCACGTTTGGAATTTAGTAAAAAATAAAGAGTTTGCTCAAAGAAAAATTAAAATTAATAATAATGTTATTAGCAAAATAAAACTATTAATAATAATATAATCAAATTAATAATAATAATAATAATATGACCAAATTAATAATAATTATGATAATAATAATATAACCAAAAACAACAATTTAACTTACTTAAGTGAAATATAATCAACCTCAAATAATTCATAATAATTCTCCTAAATTTTTTGTTTTCACATGAAAAAAAAATAAAAGTAATAATAACGATATAACCAAAAATAAGATTATTAATAATAATAATCATATAACCGAAAACAACAATTTAACATACTTAAGTAAAACATAATAAACTCCGATAATTCATAACAATTCTCCTAAATCCTTAATTTTCACATACCAAAAAAATAAATTTAATAATAATGATATAACTAAAAATAAAATTATTAATAATAATATAATATAACCAAATTAATATTTACCTTATAATTTTATTAGCACAACCAATTCCTCAATCATCTTAGTAGCATCCGATTTCTCGTGATTCAAATCCTTGATCTCTAAACTCGTTTTCACAATTATAGTGCCATATTTTTGGCACTTGATCAACTACCTGAACATCAAACGTATAGTAGTTCTCATTATTAATTAGAGATTTATAAACATGAAAAATTAAATTTAATAACAAATCTAAGCATTTGGCGCACGATTGAGAAATCTGATTATAACAATTTAAGAAGTTTTATCCTGGAATTTTTTTTGGTGTTGAAAAGTTGGGTGAAATGGAAACATAGGTATATTGGTTCTTTAGTTGGACTTGTTATGATTAGTAGTGGTTGGTATTCCTAAAGCATGTAGGTTTCTTTTATATGATCATTTATAATTACATTGCAACTAATTTTTTGGCTTCAACTCATCGATGATTTTATTAGCCCCTGTCAATAATTTATCGATTATTTTTTATAAACTTTTATTTTAAAACTGAAAAATATAAATGTAAACATAATAGTGCGAGTCCTAGGGTACAGAAAAATAAATAATACCATGAAAAACACATATTGGGCTTCCTTTTCATGATATTTTCTTTTTAAAAAACATTGATTCAAAGAGAATTTATTATGAAGCCTTAATTGGTCATTTATTACTAAATAAAAATTGAACATTACTTAATAGCAGCAGCGAAAAAATAAATAAATAAATAAATAAAAAAGTGACAAGTGGGCCAATAACAGGCCTAAACGACTAAATCTTGGACCTGTACACCGTAAAAAGGTCTTAATAGCGAATTGGAATTCTGCTCAAACAGTTACAAATTACTGTGTTATCCCTTTTAACCCGATCCTTCGCAGCATTATAAATATCTCAACTCGTTCCACCACAATTACATATCATGTTGTAATTTTGGTTCGATAATTATGTTTTGATTTTTTGTGTAATTTTAGATTTGTAAATATAATGGTATCATATTTGATTATGCAAGTATCTTTTAGTATTGTTTGGTTTAGTAAGTTTTGATTTTGTTTAAATGATCATATATATTGTAAAATTGGTACAATTTTGATTCTAAATCAATACTTTAGTATTTCACATTTTTGTGGCCATGATTGCACAAATTATAACTTCGTGAATCAAAATTTACGTACATAATTACTTTATAGGACAAATAACACAGACAAATATGTCGATCTCTTTATATTCGCGGGGCTAACAATTGTAGAACGAAGTATATCATTATTCTTATTAATACATCTAATTAACTCTAATAATATTGTTATATTTAGGAGTGTGTATGAGATTAATAGTTTAGAAAGTTGCAAATTTTAAAAATTTTACCGGTGTGCCAAAGTTTCGAAATTACATTTCCAATACTGAATTGTAGAGATTAAGTCTCCACCTCGTGCCAAACATTGGTACGAATATTTGTTTCTAATGGAACGGGACATACGGGATGGATGGAAAAAAAGATTCAGCAATTGACACACCACTCAAAGAAATATATACATGTTGTCAAAATAATACAAAAATCAGTCATGTATAATATATCAATACAGTTTTTTAACAAGAAGGGAAAAAAAACCCGATAAAGTTAATACGACGACAATAGACTTTTGATTAGTAATGAATATAAAGTACCGCATATTGAATTGTTATTCATTTATTATATTGATAAAGTATGCTAATATTTTTAATTTGATATTATTAGTTGATTAAAAGTTAAACATATATATAAATTGTAATTATGCAAGCAATTATTTTTTAAATTAATATATATTAAAATTATCGATTAAATAATAAATCTTTTGTCAACAATATTAAAAATCTCTTAAAACCGGTACTAGTTTCGATTTTTTGATTCGGTATGACTTAGTACGAGTATTTGAAAAACTCTCTAGTACCATATCATAAAAAATTTCGAAAAGGTTAAGTTCGTAAAAAGTCCAAAAGTCAACAAAAAATTTTTATTCGGAGACTCTTAGATTCGAATATCGATTTAAGTATGGTGATCTTCAATCCCGTGTATACATCTAGTTATAGCCATTACACTAAAATCAGAACCGCCGATTTCTAACTTGACCCGTGAGCTGACCCAATAATAGGATCAGACTGGCTTGCATTTTGTATCCATCTAAAATGAACAATTTACATTGCCCTTTTATACTAACTTTTCTTTTTATTTTTCTAACTCATGGTAAAATTATTAGATTGCACTCTATAATATTCTAAATAAGTGCATTTTATTATGCTACTTCAGCTAATATTATTAGTAAAATAATAATAGTTATAAAACTAGTCGAACATATCTCTTAGATTTTATTTTCTTCTATATGTTGGAGTATATTTTTTAAAACTTCCAGAGCACCAAATGTTGTTGCTACGTACAATCAGAACAATTAATTATTTGTAACCAGAATTTCACATTAAAAGTTAGCTTAGACTTTTTTACACGCGTTTTTTGGGATTTATGTCCAGAAATTGATGTTGGAAAGTGAACTATTGAGAAAAAAAAGAATGAATGAAAAGCAAGTGCAAGTTGCGTATATGATTTTACAAAACTTCCCAATGTAAATAAATAAATTAAATTAATAGCTGAATAAAAACAAAATATCTAGCTCGTCGAATATTCTTAAAAGCTAGTACTTCATATTCCTAAATCCAATAAGTATTATCTTTGGTGAAAAGAACCTTTATTTTGGACATTATATAATTTCTTACTACCTTAACCACATTCTTTAAGTCTACTGAAAGTCTATTAGATGAAAACGACACTCGAAAACTTAGTTAAGAACCTTAACTGAACACATTGGCGTGTGGAAAAAGATTTAAGGGTATCTGACTGAGCTTATTAATTTTCTTACAAGTTTTTACACATTTTAAGATGTCAGATCTAATACATTTAGTACTAGTTTGTTGAAGTGTTTGGATATAGAACTGTTAACTTTGTAATTAAAATTCAAAAATTATTAAGAAAACAAAATTATGATCCCCACATTTTTCAGAAACAACGTGTAAGCTCATACATCTTATTCTGAACATTTATACGAGTTCCTTAAATTTCTTTGACACTTTTAAAGAACTCAAAGGCTCTACATCTCAAACATTTTATAACTTGTGAGTTTAGTCAAAATCCTAAACCCACATCCACGTGGTGCTCTACCAAAAAAATTAAATTATAAAAATACTAGTTTAATACATCTGTATTATACGGGATTTATCAAAAAATATAAAAAATATTTACGATAATTACAAATTTTTATGTAAAATGAGAAATTCAAATGATGTATTCTCATCCATTGCCTTCTATATGCCTAATTTATTAATTAATTATTATAATTATTAAACTTTTATTTTCATGCCTAGATTCAATTCGTTAATAATTTATTTACATACTTATAAAAATTCAAAAGAAATCACATTCTAAACCCGTGTCTAATCTCTACTTATTAATTATTATTACGTTATTTTGTAATTTAATATTTAGATTAAATTCGTTAATAATATTACTTATATACTTTGAAAACCTAAACGAATGTCATACTCTCAACTCGTGTCGCATTGTACCGATGTCTAATCAATATTTAATAATAATAATAATAATAATTATTATTATTATTATTATTATTATTATATAATTTTATGTTTTTATGTTAGATTGAGTTCATTACCAATATTTAATTACATACTTAGATTATTCTAAATAAATTTTAATTTAACTATATAGAATATTTAAAATTACAAAATTAAAATTATATTAATATGTATTATAAACACTACTTATTTATTAATTTCATAATAATTTTTTTAATTAAAATTATATCTTATGTATTTATCTTTTAATTAAAACAACTAACTTAGATCTTCTACTAATTTTATATGACTTATTTGTATTTTTATATTAGGAGAATAAAAAATATTGAATTAGACAAAATATAATAAAATATATATATTAAATTGGGCAAAATATAATAAAATGAAAAGATTAAATTAGGAGAGATACTAGAAAAGGAGAATATGAAATTAAGTAGATATTAGGCTCGAATGAAACCTAAACAACCGAAAAACCAGAACTTTTTATTTGTCAAACGAAGCATGCGAAACAGACATACGCATATTATGCGGGATTTGGAAAGAGTAATATTCATTAAAAACACCAAAAGAATAATATTGAAAATGGTACATACAAATCGTAACATTCTTTGTTTTGTTTTCACAATAAATAATTCTTACACATAAATCAGAATATTACTTGTTCTAATTACAGTAAAACTGGTTTTCAGAATTAAAAATTTTACAAATTTTTACCGTGAGTCACGAAATTAATTGTGATATATCAAGAAAAATATTTGTTCTAATCACAGTAAGACTGCTTTTCAGAATAGGGAGTTTTCAAGTTTTTTTACATTAAGTCACGAAATTAGTTGCAAAGCATATCAAAACACCTTAAACTTTACGGGGAAACCCGTATAAAATTGAGTTTGAAAAAATGTAAAATATACAATACCCGCGTGTTACATGTGAATATGTGATATAAAAAATTAAAATTTATAAAACACTGATAATTCTGTTGAAAAAAAATCGTGCATCTAACTAGTAGTATATGTAATATTATTTTATTTTATTTTTTTATTTATTTTTGCGTAAGATACTAATTTGTTCGTGCAGATATATTAATATATGCATCAATGCATTATATATGAATTAGATAAAGAGATTTAGAATATATTTAATATTTATTTTTCTAGGCATAATAATTTATTATTAGTATTAATATTAGTATTATGTTATCTTTTTTATTTCACTTTATTTTTGTTTTTTGTTTGGTGTAGCAATAGTTTTTCATATATATTTTTCATATTGTTTTTAATTTATTATATTGGGATTAGATAAAAAAATTTTAAGTTTATATTTTTATATTTATTTTCCTTGTAATAACTTTATATAACTCATATTTTTCTTAAATGAATGTTTGAAATTATAATAAAATTATTTAAACTTTTATTGTAAATAAAAAATAATTCAACTTATATAGATTTTTTCTAATTAGATATAAATTTTTTATATTTTTTATATTAGAAGAATAAAAGTAAGATTTTGAATTGGACAAACTATGTTAAAGAAAATATTATAGTAGGTAAGATGTAATAAAAGAAAAATATTGAATTAGGCAAAATATAATATTGGGAAAGTATTAAAGTAGGTAAATATATAAAAATGAAAAATACTAAATTAGGTTAATATTAGGCTCGGATGACACCGAAACACCAAAAAAATTTCCAAAACTAACGAAGCATGGGAAGCAGACACATAGCATTGTAAGCTCAAGTGGTATCACTAACCCTTTAAAAGGGTGTTGACAAGGGTTCGAACCCTACACCTCTCAAACTATTTGAGATTTATCTTCTACTGTCCAACCACTTGACCAACTTATTAAAAAAAAAAAAAACTATTATAATAAATGTCATGTTTTCCCTGTTGAGCAAATAAAATTAAGGAGAAAAGTTTTTTACCCCAAAACTATCACATTTTTCACAACTTACCATATGAACTATAAGATTTGTCCTTATTTTTATTAGTATTTTAGTTCGTTTCTCTATTTGTTTTTGGTATAAGTTGGACGATTTAAGCTTAATTCCGTATTTTTATAGTTCCGACTTATTTTACCGTATTTTAATCGTAATTGATGCAAATAGGTGATATTTCATTGTTTTCACCTTACAGCTAAGTAACCGGAAGAGTTCAGCGCGTAATAGACGAAGTTCGATGTTCAAGAATAGGAGAACGGGCTTTCCGGTGAAACGAGTAGCAAAAGATCGCGAGACGGAGACAGACGCTCTATCGCGTCGACTGACACGAGCGTCGATGCTCCGTCGACGCGAGCCATGATCCGCGTCAGTCGACGCAAGGCCGACGCACTACCGACGCTATGTTCTGAAGCGTCGATTGAAAGGGCGTCAGTCGACGCAACGTCGACGCAACATTCTAAAGCGTCGACCGAAGGGGCGTCAGTCGACGCAGCGTCGACGCAACTTTCTGAAGCATCGATCCATGACCGCATCAGTCGACGCACCCGCCCAGCCGACACGCACACCCAGGCAGCAACGACGCCGAGCACCAGCGCGCGTCAGTCGACGCACCGTCGATGCGACGGCCCAGAATTCGGATTTTAGAGTTTCTTGTGCGCCAAGACTTGCAATATCTATATAAACCCTCCATATTTCGGATTTTTAGGGAGATACACGACTACCTAGGGTTCCTTAGCTTACAATAACAACAATCCCACATCTCATAACGAGATTTGAAGACGGAGATCAAGGATCGAAAAACAACGCGTCCAAAACATCGAATTCGCATTCGGGATTCAATTTTCGCCCAAGATCGACGTGCAACTCCGGAATAGCTGGAGCTTTTTACTGCTTTTCTTAGTTCCAATAAGTACTCTAAACTCTTAGTTAATTTCGTAGTTAATTTCTTAGTTAATTCTAGTTTTAATAATTAGTTTAATCGTTTCATGCTTGAGTATTGGATATTGGATTACTTTAGTTTATTGATGCGATTGATTTATGCTTAGTTATTCGTTCTTAGATTCATATGATACATTGCTTAGTGATAATTTCTTATGTTCATCCTCTTAGATTCGTTAATTAGGTTTAGTTCATGGTTGCGTTTTATTGATAATTTAGTTATTGCTCGTAGTTGATAATATAGTTTAGAACAATTAGTTTAAATATACTTAGTTTAATTACTGCTTTAGTTCATAATGATCAATTCAATCTCTTTAAAACCCCAAATGTACATGTATTTTATTTCGTAATTGAGAAAAATATCCGAAAGACCGAATAGTTATTTACTCGAGAGATACTACTCGAGTCAAAATCATCACCCTACAAGTACCTCGTACTCTTGCGAGCAAACTGACGTGCTTTTAAATTAATTAATTAAAAAGGGGTGCACAAAAGTTTGGATCAGCAATTTACCCCCCTAAACCAGAATTTGAGTGGTTTTGTATACACCACCTGGTTTTACTGAGGGTATTTTTGGTATTATTGGCTTTCTCAATTTATTGGCAATATATAAATTCAGAACAAGAAAAAAAAAAAAGGGAGAAAGAATGAAGTTGGCGTTTTGTTCTTCGACCATAATTTGCAGTGCTATGATGCTTGTCCACTCATTCATGCTCAAGTGTTTTGTAATGGAATTTATTCAGAGGCAATGCTTAACTCTTCCAAGTGTTCTTGAGAAGGCATCAAATTAGAGTACCAACTCCATTAGCGCCACTGTAATCCACCGTCGTTAGCTGTAATCTGCCGCCGTCGCCATCTTGGTAAAATTTGGAATCAATAATTACTGTCAAATCCTACCAGCCCACACCCAAAAATCCAGAAAAAAACAATTTTAGCCAAAAAAAGAAAAATAAAAAACAAAAATAATAAATAAAGAGAACAAAACAAGATGGAGCCACGGCAGTAGCATCGTCGCGCCGCTTTCCTAATTAGCTCCACCATCTTCATCCAATACTCGAGTCCAATTGAACTCCATAGCCAGAACCTAGAAGGACCCTAAATATCTCGAGTAAGGGTATTGTGAATTTGAACAAATTGAGGCGTTGATATAATTTTTGAGAGAATGGGGATACTCGAATTTGGAATGGTATAATTTTCGAACTTGGTCTGGGTATTCCGGCAGCGGAGATCGAATATGGCGGAAGGAGTTTGTGGGATGAAGTTTAAATCCATTCTCGTCGATCTGAACATGGGATGAAGTTTAAATCCATTAATAATAATAATAATAATAATAATAATAATAAATATATAATAACTAATAAAAACATTCATAATATAATTATCCTTTCAGTTTAATCATAATTACTCCCTTTTAAGATATTATACATTTTAATATTTTTAAGAAATCTAACTAATACAAAATAAGTTTGTTGTAATAATTCTCATTTTATTCAAAAATGACTTAAATACATTTATATTTTGTATATAGAAGTATAATAATTTAATTAAAAGTAAAGGTTATGACAAAAATACCCTCAAAACACCTGTAATAGATATACAGAACCACTTTCGGGTGGTAAATTACAAAAAATGCATGGTTCGTATGGCGGATTGTCACAAAAAATAGTTCACATGACAAAATTGTGAAAACGTGATAGTTCGGGGGGTAAAAGGTTTTTTCCCATAAAATTATACATCTTAATTATATCCAAATCGTAGGGGCAGATATACATAGGGGCTGTGGCATAGGACTCCCAACTTTTTTTTTTTTTACCTATCTCTCATATATATTAATACAGAATCATTCTATCTTATGTGCCTATTTCACACGCTTTGTTAGTTTTGGGAAAAATTCTGGTGTTTCGGTGTCACCGAACCTAATATGTACCTAATTTAATGTTTTTCTTTTATATATTTTTACCTAATTTAATTTTTTTTATTATTATATTTTTTATAATTTAATATTTTTCTTTTATTATATGTTACCTAATTCGATATTTTTTTAATCATATTTTTTCTGATTTAATAACTTACTCTTATTCTACTAATATAAAAATAAATAAGTCATATTTAATTAGAAAAAATCTATATAAGTTGAATTAATTTTTATTTATAATAAAAATTCAAATATTATATTTTTTAAACAAATACGAATTATATAAAATTATTATAAAAGTAAAATAAATATAAAATATATAAACTTAAGTTTTGTTATCTAATCCTAATATAATGCATTGAAAATAACATTAAGAATATACATGAAAAACTATCACACCAGAAAAGAAGAAAAAAGAGAAAAAAAAAATAATAACAAAAAATAATAATAATAAAAAATTTACACCTAGAAAAATAAATATTAAAAATATATTATAAATCTCCTTATCTAATTCTAATATAATGCATTGATAAAAAAATTATTTATCTACATGAACAAATTAATGTCGTACGCAGGAAAAAAAAAAGAAACATAATATAATAATAAAATAATATAACATATACTACAAGTTAGATATACGACTTCTTTTAATAGAATTATCAATATCTTATGGATTTTAATTTTTAATATCACATATGCACATGCGACACACGAGTGTTGTATGTTTTACATTTTTATAAACTCAATTTTTCACAAGTTTCCTTTCAAGTTTAGGGTATTTTGCTATATTTTACAACTAATTTCGTGACTCCCGAGTAAAATTATCTAAATATTATTTATTGTGGAAATCAGTCTTACTATAATTAGAACAAATAATGCTCCGATTTGTGTGTAAGAATCATTATTCCGAAAAATAATCTTTGTGTAAATAGAAAAATAATGTTGCGATTTGTGAGTACCATTTTCAATATTATTCATTTAGTATTTTTAATGAGTGTTACTCCTTTTCAAATCCCGCATAATATGCAAACAATGCTCCGATTTGTGTGTAAGAATCATTATTCTGAAAAATAATTTTTGTGTAAATAGTAAAACAATGATACTATTATTCATTTAGTATTTTTAATAAGTGTTACTCCTTTTCAAATCCCGCATAATATGCAGGTGTTAAACTAGAGTATATATATATATATATATATATATATATATATATATATATATATATATTAGTTATAAAAAGATAATTGAGTTCCTCAAAGAATAAATTAAAAAAAAGAGTATTAATTTCTACATCAGTTAATTTGGTTGTTTAAATTCTTAAGCAATAACGTTTAATTTTTTTTGAATAAGTGATGTGTAATGATTGTTTTGGTGATATTTAACAAAGGTTTGAGCTTATATGTTGATGATTCTTGTTTATCATCATATTTGTAAATTTTAGACTTATTATCTAATCCAATTGTTGGGAATGCTTTATAGATTTAAGCATTTGGTCACTTGAAATTTTTTTGTTGACATATTAAGTAAATAAATAACCGTTGTTATTGGTATTTAATTTACTTAAATTGCAGTCATTTAGTCTTAGAATTCATAATAGTGTTGTGATTTATTTAATTAGTCTTCTTTAATTTGTATAAATAGAAGCTAGCATTAAACTTTTTCAAAAGTATAAATTCTTTTGAAGTTAATGTTACATCTCTCCTAATGATGACGAGTGTAGAAAGAGTGTTTTCCAAAATGACGTTTGTAAAATAAAATTGTATAATAACATGAGAGATCAAATATTGCATAATTATTTTAGGTACATATCTTGAGAAATAGTTGTTTTTTATTATTAGTATGATGCAATTGTAAGTCAATTTCAAAATATGATAACTCGACGAGAACAATAGTAAATCTTTTTTTGTTTTGCTTGAGTCTTTATTAGATTTTATACTTATTATTTAATGTGATAATATATTGAGTATAATTTTAATAAATAAAAATATTATTGTGTTGGTGTCACAAAAAAAAAAAAAATTGTATCCGCCTTTACATCGTTATGTTAGAACATCTTCAATGACTATTGGAAAGTTATGCCACATAAGCATAATAGATAGTGGATTTTGTTTTTTTTCATTAATGGGTTGTCTTTACATTATAAAGTGTTGAGTTAGTATAAACATTATTAAAGACCATGTCTAGATATGAACATAGTGAAAGAAAATGTAAAGACAATGTTTGAGCAATTAACCTTTGAATAAGAAATTGTAAAACTTGATGTCTAATATGACACAACATCTTCACATTCCTAAAACTAAATGTCTCATAAGTCATCATTGGAAAATTATTAGGTATACAAGAGTGTACATTGTACCATATACCAGGGTGAAAATAACATCAGTAATGTGATGAATCTTCATTCCGGAAAAATAGAGATTTTTTTTTAATTTGTTGTGATAAAATTTCATTTCTACTATGATAAGTGTACATTATGAACACGCAATGATCATAAAAATATTCATATACCATGTGTGTAAAAATGGTCATGTATGTTTTGATAAATGCTCATTTATTGTGATAAAAGTCCATCCACGTTATGATAAATATCAATATATGTTTTATGATAATTGTACAGTCTTTCATAATATAGATGAACACTACGATTAATCGTACAAATATACATCCCTGATGTATCAAATATTCATTTATGCGTGTACAGTAAAATATACACTCGAGTGTACGTAATAATGTCTGATCTTCTCCAGATTAACTATTAGAGATGCTCTTATTAACTAAATACTTAGACTGACTTTATTTTGGGATTTTCTTGATTTTTAGAGTTTTGAAATTTAGATTAGAAAGTCAAAATGAATAGTAAGATTCTTTCTTGATTATGATTTTATAAAAATATTTTAAATGTCAAATAATGTCTATTTTTTGAAGGAAGTTTGTTCTCGCAAGAACTTTCTCCAACATACTCACTTATCATAAAAACTAGTATTACACCCGTGCGATGCACGGAGAAATAATTTTAAAGTTTAATTTGTCAAATATTTAATGTTATTTTATGTTAATAATATAATAAATAGGTGGTTATAATAATTTAAACAAAAGTAGAATAAGATAAAGATTAAAATAATAAATGTAAGAAATTGAAAAATTAAACATTATATAGAACATGCTTAACAAAACTATTATTAATCAGAATCTTATAATTTACAAATTATGAAATACTTCCTTATACACAACATTCGTAGTTTTTTTTCTACGTTTATTTTCATCATCGCAAATCAAGATTTTTAAACCTTTTCGGTTGGTCACCCTTGATATCGCAACATACAGTTGACCATGACTGAAAACAGGTTTTTTAAAGAAAAGTTCAAAGTGGGATGGGGATTGGCATTGACTTTTATTAATTGTCATTGCATACGACAGAATAACCGAAAATTACTTTCGTTGAAACTTAATCGGCAACCTAGGGTCCGATGGTGTTACAGTCATTCGTGGGATGAGTACTAATTCACCCGCGTTACTTCCTTGGATAATCGTTGCCTCCAAAATATGATCACCCAGTTTCGTAACTACCAACATAGTTCCATTGCACAAACCAAGTGAATGATCAATATTTCTCAACAACAGTATCGGAGTACCAACCTCCAATCGTAGCTCATGATTCGCCAACCCAGAACACTTGATTGTGTTTAAAGACTCGGTTGAATGGACGTCTTGCAAAATGCCAATATTTGTATCAGATTTGCACGCACTATCTAAGCTCAAATATACCTTACATTCCCCTTCATTCAATGAAGTCATATACTCATTGATTAAATTGACTACATCAAGTGTTGGTGCAAGAATAGCTCGGCCCTCCAAATAAACAAAATATTCACCATTCGTTTCAAATTGTGGATAAGTGCTGGCCACAATTGATGCAATAGGGTCACCATCATTTAACAACAATAAATCCTTTGGGATGTCGATTTCAACGATGCCATCATTCAATCCCCCAATCGTCTCATATCCAATGTTATTTATCCATTAAGAAAACTCTTTCAATTCAATCGAATTGGGCTCTGAGCTGAGATTTTGAAACCTCATATTCTTTGTCAATCTCAGAATTTTACAATGTCTCCGTAAGTGAGAAGAATTGAAGGTTTCATGTACTATGTCTGGCCTAGTACCTTTGGAATCACCGGAAAAATTTATCGAAAATCTCCACCAAGTACAACAGTTTTACCTTCAAATGGAATATCTCTAGCATTTGGATTCTTGAATCCCATAATATTTCTCAATGTTTTGTCTAATGCTTCAAAACAATGTTTGTGCATCATTAGAGTTTCATCCGAAATTATCAGTTGTGCCCGCACCATTAATTCGGCAAGGGGGGTCCCCTGGAAAATCCCACACGATGATTCTTCATGGAGATTGAGTGGAACTTTAAACCTAAAATTGCCGGTTCTTCCCTTTGGAAGAAGAAGAGAAGCTATCACGCTAGATGTCAGATTTAATACAATCCCACTATTGGATCTTATTTCTGCAGAAAGAGTTCTCCAAACAAAAGTTTTTCCAGTTCCTCCATATCCATAAACAAAGAATAAGCCCCCTTTTGTTGAAAAAACCAATTTCATGACCTCGTCATACACATGTTTTTTTTTATCTTTATTGAGATTTTAAAATAACTTCGTGTGTTCTTCGATGAGGGTATCACGATCGTAGTCCAATTCTCAGCAATAAATCTATTAAAAGAAGTATTAGAGTCAACTTTAGTTGGAATTAGCATTGGAGGAAAGTCCATTAAGCTCTTCCCTATGCTCTGCAACAACTTGTCCACTTCTAGTAAAGCAAGGTTTTGAATCTCAGTATTGCTCATTTGCAAATCTGTACCAAAAAAAAAGTTTAAAATAATTGTACTTTTACTAATTTATGTAAAAAAATGCTTAAAAGAGCATGATCAAAAAAAATGGATATAATTGAAGTTTATTAATTAATACCTTTGTTATTTCTCAACTTTTGTTGTTTGTATAAAATGTCATCTGATAAATATTTCCAATATTTTTCCCACACTTTTTTCGGTCGAGATATAGATTTGGACGCAAGCAATGTCATGAATAAGGACCTAACAGAATGTGCAGATCCCCAATAACTTGCTTTTTCGATGCCATCGATATATTTCCCATCATCATCAAGTAGCCCAACTGAGTAGCACGCATCACGATATATATCATGTTGCTTTCTGTTCACTTTTTTTAAATCATCGTGACATTGTGCTCATCGAATAACATTGAGGAGGCACCTAGCATAATAGTTATCACTGGAACCTGGGGGCATAATACAACCGAGCAATTTGCAATCTTTGTTTCCCAGGGGTCCACTCTTTTTTTTGTGTGTGTTCCAAACAAAATGATGAGGAAACTCACTATACAATAAATTTCGAGTTTCAGGATATTTCTTGTTAGTCTCAAACCAACCCAAAAACAATGTATGAAGTGTTGACTGATATTTCATCACATCGTCCAATGAGTCATTATCATTATACAATGCTCTTTGATCCCTTGTAAGATGAAAACTCAAGCGTAGGACGAAAGGATTTTTATACTGAATTTCATTCCCAAAGCAATATGACTTAATCCCACAAAAAAATAAACATACTACCTTTCGTCATTCGGTATTTCACAATATTAAAAATGATATCAAATATTATCATTTTATATTTCAAATGATCAATGTCTCCTTTTTTAAGTATAAATTAACCAAGAAATGAGACAAATGAGAAAAATAGTATTAATTCTTTCCTGATAATATTAAAATAATAGACGGTTTTATTTATGAAATGAAACAGGTAAAACATGACGATCCAATTAAAAGAATAATGGAAAACGCGTAGAGGCTAATTAAAGTTTGGGTAATGCTCATTGCCTTGCAAATCACAGAAACAAGGTCCACAATTTGCCCTAACAAAACGGCACTAACTTTCCTACAAAACTCCATTCTCAATGGAAAGAGGTTAGTTTCATGCCCCATTTTCCCACCTTCATTCTCAACATAAATTTCAAACCAAAGATCCAAAGTTAAAGCGATATCTTCTGGAATTGTTTGTTTTTTAAATAAAAAAATTAGATAGTCGCACATTTATTAATTTCCAATTTACTGAACAATTAAAATTGATTAAATGCATATTCCCTACCTTTTGGTCAAGGTGCGGGGCATGCCAAATCTCAATTCACTCGATTTTGTTAATCCCTTTTAATCCATAGGTAAAACTGTGACAGAATCTGAATATTTTGCAATCTGATTTAGTGATTAATACTGCTTTAAATTGAGGTTATCACAATATCACAATTAATTTGCACTTTAGTTTTATTTTCTCCTCGGAATATGAATCCACTACATTATATTTTGACCCTGATAGCATTATTTGATTGTTATAACTAAATTACCCCTTGAAATGTGATGAAACAAAATTACCTTTTTTTCTGTTTTTTTTCCCCGAGTCAAGGATTGTTATTTAGTGGGGGTGAATATTTATTCATGGTGTTATAACTTACGAACAAAGCAGTTTGCTTGACTTGCATAAATTAAAGCAAATCAGCTTTATTATTTCGTGTAACCCCCACTTCAATTCCATGAATACTACCCCCTTTGTAATATTTTACTAATTTGACCGTACTGTAAAATGATTTTACTTTTGAAATTTCTTGGTCAGCCAAAGTCAAGGGCTTTTTGAGGAAAAAAACAAAACAAACAAACAAATATAAGTAAATAAATAAATAGGAAGTAATTTAATGCAGAAGTTCGCATGTTACATGTTTGCCCTTGTACCAAATGCCTCTCCCCTTATTAATTGTCTTTTGCCGTTTTAAAAGAAAATATAACTTCAAATATAATCCAGAATCTTGTTAGCTTAACTCTTCAAAATAAATATATATACATACATACATACATATTGTTCACACACACACTGTTTCATATGTGTGTGTATATATATTCCCTGGTTGGAGGAATGCTTGTCACCTACTCCTTTTAGCCACACTCTCTGTACTTCATAAACACACACACACAGTGTGTGAAAAAACAGAGTTTTTTTCTTTTTCTGTTTATGTAAAAAAAGATGGAAAAGAGACACAGATGCAAGCTCTGTTTCAGAAACTTCGCAAATGGGCGAGCTTTAGGCGGTCACATGAGATCTCACATGATGAAGTTTTATGATGAAGCTAAAAAAAAGCAACAATATGACGACGACGACGATGATTTTCAATCCATTCATTCATTTTCTTCGATGTCGTCATCATCGTCTTCGTCATCGTCATCTGAAGAAGAAAGCGAAGAAGTAAAAGCGGTTTTAGTGGATCACGGTGACTTTTACGTCGCGGCGGCGCTTCAGGACAGGGGGAGCGAAACAGAGTCTTCGATGAAGACGAGGAAGAAGATCATTAAAAGGAGCCGGAGATCGAAACGTGTCTCGAAATCGAGGATTTCTGACTTTGATGGTTTTTTCCAGGTCAAGAAAAAATCGAAGCTTGAAGAAGAAGAAGAGGAGGAGAGGAAAAACAGTTACGACCAGTCATCGTTGAGTTCGATTTCCGATACTACCCCTGAGGAACACGTTGCGCACTGCCTGATCATGCTGTCCAGGGACAAGTGGAGAAGGGCAGAAGTGGAATTTCACGGGGAAGAGGAAGAAGATGACGCTGGGGGCGGTAAAGAGAGGAAATTCGGAGGTTCTGGGGTGAGAAAAGTAATTAAGACTAAAGTCAGGGGTAAATATAGATGTGAGGAGTGTAACAAGCTGTTTAAGTCTTATCAAGCACTTGGTGGGCACAGGGCGAGCCACAAGAAGGTCAGGGCCGAGGCGGCGGCGCCGCCCAATTCCGGCGGTGGTCCGAAGGCGGCGAAATTACATGAGTGCCCTTTCTGTCAGAGGGTTTTTTCGTCAGGGCAGGCTCTCGGAGGGCATAAGCGATCGCATTTTATTGGCCCGGGGGCGATTTCGGGAAATGTTGGTAATACAGGGGCAGTTGTGCAAAATTCGAGGAATGGTGAGATTCTGAACATAGATCTGAACCTGCCTGCTCCGATGGATGATGAAGAAAATAGCCAAATTGCTGTTTCTGCTGTTTCTGATGCTGAATTTGTCCATCCTATTAAGCTATGATGATGGTGAGTTGATTTTTGGCACAAATTACTGATTTGGAGTTTTTTTGTTTTGTTTTGTTTTTTTTAAACAAACTAGTAAAATTAAGGGTTTTTTTTTTTTTTTGGGCTTATTTTAAGGGACCTTTGTTTAAATTATGTTATGGTATTGTGACACCTAGCTAGAATTTTCATTAATATCAGAAAAACCACAAATTTTATTTCAATATTTCTGTTTGAGTTTGTTATGCTTACATTGTTTGTGGCTGTAATAATTCTGCATTCTGACAAAAGGGTTTTATGGTACTGCTCATATGTTAGACATGCTAGCATAACCAGCCAACTGTTTTCTCCAGAAAACAAAATAAAAATAAAAAAATTAATTATATTGAGTAATGAAATTGCATTAGTTGGTTTGAAGAAAAACAGGATATTATCGTATCACTGAAAAAGTATACGTCCACCTGTCAGTGCTGTTAATGTACAGTTGAGAAAGTTCACTAATTCCAAACTCTACATATAGTTTTTATTTTTAATTTTAATTATTTCCCTATCATATGTTGAGTTTGTGTCAGCGAGTGTCTGAAAACTGTTTTGCCAAAGCTTCCATAGCAGTTATGGACAGTAAATGCAAATTGCTAGTTTTTCTTGACTAAAATATATCCTGGCATGAATTGAGAGTTGATTTGATTTTTAGCAATTAATAATATTTGCCAAACTTAGAAAAAAAGGCAGGTAGAAAGTGCAAAAAATCCCTGGAAAGGAATATTGCTTGTTGGGCATGAGCGGAGTATCCGGCTCATGCAGGCCTACTGAGAAATAAAGTTATTTCTCATTTATGAGTTTATATTAAATGGCCCCAACTTCAACTCCTTTTCTTCAAATCTAAATAAATATGTATAAAATAGCAAAATAAAATAAAGGGTAGTGGTGGGAGTAAGTGAATCGAACCGAGTCGGACCTAAATTTATCGAGCTTTCAAATTTTATGTTTGAGGTTTAGTTGCGAGTTGAAATTTAATTTGATTTTCAAAACTTTCAATTGTTCTCACGGACCAATATAATTCTTTTTGGAGTGTTATATTCTTAAAAATCTTGTATTTATAAATTTAATGAATTGTTTTCTCAAGCATATGACTTAAGAAATTATTGAGGGGGAAAAAAAGAAGTAATTTCTATATTTTTAATGAGGATTAGAAGATTCGGTGGACTTTTTTGTCCATGGAATAACGACTTTACTTTTGATATGAGTGACCGTGTTAGGCCTTCAATAGGTTCATAATGGGAATCGGTTTGATAGCATTGTCGTTTCAAGTACTTGAGTTTATGTTGGATAAATTTATATTGGTATAATAATTATATAGTTTTAGTTTAATCCCCTTCTTTTTTTCATTTTTTCCCGAAATATCAAACACACGCACAAAATTATTGTGGCAGATAGATACAAATGTTGAAAGGTAGCATTGTTATTGTGCCACGCGTAATTACATGCTGAACAGTACAATTTATAGCAATCTACTAGCTAGTTGGAAGGAAATAAATTTAACATTGTATCATAATCACATGCATCGATTTTCAAGTCAGTAGAAAAATGGTTAACAAAAAATTACAAACACATTTTGGTTATGCAAGGGCTAAAGGGAATATAAATAATAAAACTTTGATTTTGAAAAAGGAAAAGAAAAAAGATTGCGTGTTAGGATAGGAAGATTTGGTAGAGAAAAATTAATGGAAAAAGAAGAAGCTAAAGAGGCATTAATGGAATGTTGATTGACCCAAATGGATCGTTTAACAAATTGTTTTTATAATTTGTCCATGTTACAAGTCATGTCATTAGGAAGAAAGAAAAAGTAAAGAATAATATTTATGCCTCTTTTAACCATTTGAAGTTAAAGAATATGATTTCCATTTGAAGTTACGTAATTATTTCATCTTCATAATTGATACATAATCGGTTACATATAGAACTGCTTAATTATTAATTGTTACAAGTAAAGACTAATTAATTACATTCACTATTAAGTTTTTCATTCATCTCTTTTACTGATGAAAGAAAAGAGTTATTATCACGCAATATTCCCTAGTCTACTCAAAAGCCCAATAGGATTCCTTTTATTTTATATTTTTTAATAATTTTATTTTATATTTCTTTTCTAGTAGCTTGTTAGCTTTTCCATGAAAAGATATAGACTAAAAGAAAGTGTACTCATAGCAGCCAAGAAGAGTAAGTTGAGGGAATATACCAATTCTTTTTTCTTCCTCCAAATCCCAATTCCTATATGATATCACACTTTTTAAGTTCAAATTATATTAGTTTGATTTTTTTTTTATAACTCTTATCTAGTGTAATTACCTGACTAGCAACACAATTCAACTAGTGAAATGTAGTTGGCTGACATAACTTATAGGTCAAACATAAGTTTTATTTGAATAGTAGTGCGATTTTCAATTTTTGTCAAGAAATTAGTATTAAGCGTTAGCATGGATCATCATAAACAGTTCTAGTATATATAAGGTCNAAAAAAAAGGAAAAGTAAAAGAAATTTCAAGATGTGGCCTTATTCATTGACCCTTTGCCAGTGCATATAAATCTGGTAGCTAATGCTAACCCAATCAGCCAAGAACACATATAAATTACCTACAATACAAGCAGTGAAAATGGTTATGAGATAGACAGCATTTTGGTTGAGTGTGGGTGGTCATCTCATGAGTCGGTTTTGTCGGTTATTGTTCCATTACTATTCAGAAAGGGGGAAAAGATTATTTTCTTTTTTACACCATCAATAAGTGGTAGATAGCTAATTTATTTATTTATTTATTCTTGTTCCTATTTGGGGGATTTTAAGATGATGCTTAATTTTCTTTTTACATTTAATAAAGTAGGAATTTGAGTTTTTTAATAATGGTATTTCGGGCGAAGTGATGACTACTGTGTTTATTACTTTATTTAAGTAGAAATGTTGCATATACGCTAATATTTATTTATTTTTACTATAACAATTATGTCAATCATAATCAAATTAACAAATATTGACAAAAGAAATTCATATTACTAAATGAGAACCATAACATAAGATCAATTATGAGACTTAAATCTAATTAAATGGATGAATCATATTTTTTTGTGTATTTTCTTAATTGATTAAAAGTATTAGGATTGTATAATAAAAGCACTACTGATATATAATAAAAGCACTAGTTCGTAGGTTCGCAAATAAAGACATGGTTCTCATTTGAACCCAACTCTATATATATGCTTTGGTTCAAATAAAAATGGGAAAATTCTCATATACTCCAAAACATAAATCTAATTGCCCTAAAACCCCATTGAATATAAAAGTTCCCTAATAATCCAATTAATATAATAATATACTAAAGTACCCTTAATAGATTTTTCTCAATAGAAGCAGTTGAAACAATCAAATTATGACTGCTAATAAAACTCATTTAATGCAATTTCAATCTTTCCAAACTTGAAATCTAACCAATAAAGTAAAAGATGATAAATAAGGTAATTGCAACTTTGCAAAAAACGTAGGGAAAAAGACAACTAGGTATCCGTGGGTTCCACACATCATCTTTCCATAATCTAAATTATATGAAATGCTA
>BMAC01000025.1:387479-412927 GCA_014905375.1 Phtheirospermum japonicum | reverse complement strand
AAAAATTATATCCTGACGGGCAAGGCCGTCAGGATAATTAAGCGGGATAGTTTCCCGCTCTTTCCCTGAGGGGATACTGACGGGTATATATGCTGACGCCCATGGCCGCCAGCAAATCCGCCAGCATTTTCATCCGCCAGTATTTCCGCCAGCATTGCTGACGGCTTTTTTTTGTAGTGAAATGACAATATATATAATAAAGGGAAAATTCCCATATGAATTAGAGATAGATAAAGTTGGAGACGGATGAAAATTAAATGGAAAGAGAGTGTGTGCATAAATATATAAGCTAATTAGGGTATTTATGATGTAAGGGTAGTATTGATAATTTAAATGTAAGTTTTGATTAAATAGAAAGTATTTGGACTATATGTGAATAAAAAAATTCAATGGATTAAATGGTAAATAGAGATTATGTATTTGTATTATATGAGAATTTTCTCTAAATGATAATTCTACTTTTAAAAATGGTAAAAACATAAAGGTGGAAGTGTGAGAAACTTAGTAAGGATAAATTAGACTACTTGTCGATTGTATTTTATCTTTCATTTTCTTTTAAAAGGAAAAAAAAAGATTGTATTTTATCTTTCATTTTCTTTTAAAAGGAAAAAAAAAGATTGTATTTTATCTTTCCTTTTCTTTTACAGGGAAAAAGATTGTATTTTATCTTTTCTTTTCTTTTAAAAGGAAACAAAGATATTCCATAAAATTTGTTGATCTACTTAAAATGAGATTAAAAAAATTAGTGACGTTCTTAAATAGATTACTCATATATTAATATTCTGATATAATAAAATTGCTTTTCTTAAATTATTAAGACTGTTTTTTTTTTTATATAATTGCAGTACATTTTTACTACACTAACAATGATTTTTCTGTTGAACTAGTAATACAATAAGAGTGTTTTTTTTATGTAGTTGCACTGCTCTTTTACTACACTAACAATGATTTTACTAGCAAATCGTACAAAAAAAAAAAAGAAAAGAAAAGAAATAAAAGAACTCAGGATATTGAACTTGTTACTGTCATCACTTACATTTGAAAAAAGAAAGCACCAACAATTTTCTTAGAAGCACTCGTCACTATCACCAACACAATTGCATTTGAACGAAAGCACCAACAAATACTTGCAGAATTACTGTGTAATGTTCAAAAAAGCACTTGCTCGATAGCCTTAATCTACCCAACCCAACCAATTCTCCACCACTGACAACCCTAATTCACCAAATTTGCACGCCAGCATCGATGCCTCCTCACCCGCTACCTAATAATTTGCGACTCCGTGATGGAAAACTCACCCGTACCAAAATCCGAACTCATTGGGATCTAGTATTATCGAGCATGACTACCTTCTCACCCTCTCTGTTACAAAAAACAGTTTTAAGTTGAATAGTATTATCACGAAACTTTCTTCCCGATCCTAGATGAACATCGAAACCACACTTGGATGCATAATTTCTATAGAACTTGATACATTCTTCTAACAACTTAAATCTTTTTCCCTTGAAAGGCTTGTAACTCAATTCATAAGATGGCACATAATACTCAGTTAGTTTAGGAGAGATCTCAATGTGAAACTCGGTTTTGCCGCTGCAATCGTTGTTGCCTGCAAAACAAAAAAAAACGCAGCTGCTTGAAAAAATAAAAAGGAATACATGGAGCATAAAACTGAAGAGTTGGCATATTTCTAAATATATATATAAGTGCTTTTTGATTGATCAGACAGTACTTTCAACTACCAACATATATGAATGGACAACGAATGCATATATGAATTACACAACCAACATACTCTAATCCGCACGTCAATTATATATAAAAAAAATTGTAGTTGAGAAAAACGCAAAAGGATGACTAGTTTATCCTAGAAATCTGGTGACAACGATGGCGAGAATGAGGATGAATTAATTTCAAATATAATGGATTATAGAAAAGGAATATACGACTATCTTAATTGCAATATTTGAGAAAAACAAAAATTTTCTTATTATGTTTGATTTAAACTCAAAATCTTCTATTAATATTGACCATTGATTTTATTTAAATAACAATGAGAATTTATTCCTAAGTTCACAAATAAGAACGTGGTTCTCATTTGAACCTAATCACAGACACACATAGACACGTACACATAGGTATTTATTTATTTTTTCCACCATCATAAGTGGTAGATGGCAAAATTATTACTTTATTTACTTATTCTTTGTTTCACCTCCTTTTGGTGGATTTTAATATGATGCTCTAATTCTGAGTAATCACCCCTATATATTAATGCAAAATCCTCCTAACCTATATGTTTGCTTCGTATGCTTCGTTTGACAAATAAAAAATTCTGGTGCTACGTTCGCTTATGTGTCATTCAAGCCTAATATTTACCTAATTTAATACTTTTCTTTTTATTGTATCTTACCTAATTTAATTTTTTTATTATATTTTTCCTTATTCAATATTTTTCTTTGATTCTCCTAATATAAAAATAGAAATAAATCATATATAATTGGTAGATAATATCTAAATTAGTTATTTTAATTAGAAGAAAATCTATATATGAAATAATTTTAATTAAAAAATTTTTATTATGAAAATAATCAAATAAGTTTTATTGATAATATAATTTAAAATAATATTGTGTTTGGAATTTCAAATATTCTATATAGATGAAATATGAGTTATTTATAATAATCTAAGTATGTAACTAAATATTAGTAGTGTATTCAATCTAAATATAAAAATATTAAATTATATACCAATAATTAATAAACATTGATTAGACACCAGTACAATGTGACACGGGTTGAGAGTATGATATCTTTCGAATATGTCAAAGTATGTAACTAATAATTATTAACGAATTTTTTATAAACATTAATATATAAAATGATTTAATAATAATAATAATTAATAAAATAGATATTAGACACGAGTTTAGAATGTGACGTAAGATTTAATGAATTTAATTTAAACATCAAATACAAAATTATTTAATAGTTATAATAATTAATAAATAGATTAGACATGTACAAGTACGGGTTGGGAATAATTATTTAAATTTTTTATCTTAGATTTAAAATTCAGTAATTATCACAAATATTTTTTATATTTATCTTTTGATAAGTTCCGTGTAATATACGGTGTTAAACAAGTATATATTAATGCAAAATTCTCCTAATCTATGTGCCTGTTTCGTATGTTTCGCTTGGATAATAAAAAATCTTGGTGTTTCGTTTGCTTATGTGTCATTCGAGTCTAATATATGCTTAGTTTAATATTTTTCTTTTATTGTATCTTGCCTAATTTCATATTTTCTTTTTATTATATTTAGCCTAACTTAATAGTTTTCTTCTATTATATTTTGTCTAATTCAATGATTTTCTTTTATACTCCAAATATAAAAATATAAATAAGTCATATATAATTAGTAGAAAAAAAAATTTAGATTAATTATTTTAATTAAAAGACAAATCACATATGAAATAATTTTAATTACAAAAAAACTTATCTATGAAAATAATTAAGAAATTGTATTTATAATAAAAATTGAAATAATTTAATTTTAAAATTTTAAATATTCTGTATAGATAAATTATGATATATTTGCAATAATTGGAGTATGTAACTAAATATTAGTAATGAACTCAATCTAAATATAATAAAATAAAATTATACAATAATTAATTAATATTTATTAGACAATGACACAATGCGAGAAGTCTTGACAGTATGACACCTTTTAAAATTTTCAAAGTACGTAACTATAATTACTAACAAAACTAATGTAAACATAAAAATATAAAATGAGTTAATAATAATGAATTAATATAGATTAGAGATGTGTTGAAATGTGACATCTTTTGAATCTTTATAAGTATGCAAATATAATTATTAATGAATTTAATCTAAAAATTAAGAAACAATATTAATCAATAATTATAATAATTAATAAATTGAATAGGGTACAGGTTGAGATACACATTCTTTCAATTTTTTAATTTAAATTTAAAACTTTATAATTTTTATAAATATTTTTTATATTTTATTTATTATAAATCCCGTATAATACACGGGTGTTAAACTAGTTTATATATTCATTTTACATGTAACAAGTAGGACATTGAGTAATTTAATAATGATATTTTGGGCCAAGTGACTACTTATGTGCTTAAAACTATCAATTTTAAGTGGGAAATGTTGCATATGCGGTAATAATAATAATTCTTTATTTAAATTATAACTATTACATTAGTCATAATCAAATTAACAGTTATTCTTTAATTTTGCCAATCGCAAATATTATTATTATGCATAGTAGACACGTAGAAAATGGTCAAACTAAATTAAAATACTAGAAAGCGACATAAATATTTTTACATATATAATCGACGCGTAAAAAATAGTCAACGAAATAAATATTTTGGGTATGTGAAATAAAGAAAATGGTCATTCTCTTTCATCTAAATTGTTTTTATCGGACTTGGATCCGAAAATTTTCCACACCGTGACATGAGAAATGACCCTTAGTTTGCATCCTTGTGACTTCAAAATTCTCCATAAAGAATCACGAGTCAAAACAATTTGGCCTATCTTCATGACTTCAACCCCTAACTTTCTTTTTTTTTTCTTTTAATTCCTTAAAAGTGCCTACAATTGCCACGCCACCTTCAAAACTAATTGATTATTAAAACACATTTCCTAATCACTCATCCAAGTCTATTTATTTATATTTAAATGGGTTGGGCCTTGCCACTTTCATAGTTGTGTAAGTGCATTTACATTGTTTAAGAGTAGAAATTAAAGCCACGAAATATAATGTGAAAAATAGCCAATGCTTGGGCAATTCTATTTTAAGTCCATTGGTAGTGGCATCATGGCATCACTTTGAATGATGTTTAGGCTTTTCTTCAATGAAAGTAGATACAATTGTGTGACTTTTTCTCATGAGCTATTGTGGGACTTTTCAATTTGTTGATAAATTAAATAGTTATGCCACTTCAAAACATCGATGTTACTATGCAAGAATACTTTAGACTTTCTATTGCAAATTTATAAATATAATAAATTTAATTATATTTGCATCTTATGCCAAATCCAGAGTACATTTATTGCTATGGTTAATTTTGATCCATCAAATTAGTTAACTTTCAATTTTGTTTTTCATTATTATTATTATTATTTTGCCTCCACCCAAACCCACCCTCCAACCTTTCTAACATTTCTCTCTCCATTTTGGTTGACTATATAGGAAAGATCATGTCAAGATTAAGTGTCATTTATGTCAGATAAAACTTTAGCAAGTTACTAGAAGAAGTTATAAGGGACACAATTTCCACACCTAATATAATGTCACTAGTTTATCTACATGGAGATAGGGCTAAAATGATAATAATAAATAATTTTACATCTTGATATAATTATTAAGTCAATTGTGCTACTATTATATTGCATAATATTTTGAGTAAAATATAATGAGAAATCAACTTCCAAAAGGAGCTCCTTAATTCTCTATACTGTCAATTTATCTCTATTCTTTTCAACAAGCATGGAGCTACACTTAGAGTTCAATTATTTGGTGTGGAAATTAAACTCCCATAGACTTAAAAGGATTTTAGTGGTTGTGCAAGAAGAATCAGTATCAAGTATATCAATACCATTATTGTGATATAACTTGTCATACCTAACTTATAAAATTTGAAAGTACTCTTTTACCGGTCAAGATATATAACTTTTATATGTGTATATATAAATATCTTGGGTTAATTAAATCACAAAATATACCATGAGGTGTAGCCTAATTCTAAAAAGTTCAGTTATTTTTATAAGATAGGTGGGTTTTTTTTTTGTTTTTTTTTTTACTTTGACTGAACCTTTAGGGGGAGTTTCATAATAAATCAAAATCACATTGCTTTTTTTATCTTACTTTGTACATATTGCACTTCTATCATCACAGTTACACCTAATTGCATAACTCTCTCTTTTGTACTAAAGACTACTAATACTGATGACAACAACATTGCTCATGAGTGCCTCAACCTTCAAAAATATAATCTTGTGAAGAATGAATATAAATTGCTACTGTAGACAAGATTTTGCCTAACTATCGATTATCACATGTTATTCAAAATACTTTACCTACCTAACTCTTCATGCTCATTAAATTATAAATTAAACCCCACAAAAAGATAAGCATGTTCAGCTTAGCAACTCTAAGACTAAGATTAGTGAACAGCTGAATAAGACCAATTTAGATGTGGTTGGTTAACTTGCATTGCCAATTGAAATGCACTTTGTCTTTACTTTTCTATTATGCATATGGACTAAAGTATGAAGCTCATTAAGGGAGTTAAATTTTCTTCAATGTAACACTTACTTAATTATATTAAAAAAAAAAAAAAAAGTGTTAGTCACGGGGGATGAAGCCACAAATCAAAGCTAAAGGGTGAAATAATTATTATTTTTTTCCCTAGGAAATTAGGGGGCTGGGACAATATTCCAAACTCTAATGATTATATATCTATAAAATTAATATTATTATGAAAAATATTTGGTACTACTAACTGAGAGTACGTTTACCATCGGCCCAGCCTTCTTTCTAGTTTTGGCCCTGCTTCTTCATTTTAACTTCGTCTTAATTTGGAGATCCTAATGTTGCTTTCGGTCAATTAGGTTAGTATTGAATTGATAGGGCATGATATGACTTCACCACATCTTCCACTCATATGATTATCCAACTTAATCAAAAAGAATAATTAAATTCTTTTCTTTTAAAATTACTTTTCAAAATAATTATTTAAATAAATTTAAAACATAGTCATTTCGTCTCGAAAATATGAATATTTATTTAAAAAGTACGTCGTTAATTAATTTTGGTGTAATATATTTTTTCGTATATCAAAATTATTATGCTTTTCATGCAGCAGGCATATATGTAAGTAGACATTCCATTTGATTCACGCCACAAACACCATGAATGAATCAATCTCCCAAGCCTCTTTTTGTCAATTTCTAGCGCACTCAGTGCCCCTCATTTGCTCGATCTCATGACTACGTGTCCACCACATGTGCTTTTTTTTTCTTCACACGCTTAATTCTCCAATATTTTGCAACTTATGACAATAATGAACTCCAGCTGACTTCTTTTTACCCCCCTTTTCTTAAGCTCTAGTTAAGTTAAGAAATAATAAAGGGAAGTGTTTTTTTTTTTAATTTTATCTGAGTGTTCATAAAGAACGGAAAGCCCTTTTTTTATTTCAATTAGTTCTGGAAATGCTTGTATTGTCTTCGAAAATGTTATGGATTTTTTTCTTAAATTAAATTATAAGAACTGCTCTAGGAATTATGGGACACGTCAGGATTTATCGCCATGCTGCAGATACAGTTTTGGATATCCGATACATTAATTATGAAAATGAAAATGATAATGATAAACTTATACAACTTTTTCCTAAAAGAATATTAAAGCGCACATCAAGCAATCAGAGTCAATTTGATCAGATGTGGGCCTCTTGGTTGGGGTTTTTGCCCCAAAGCCCAACTCAATCCCAAAAGTGATAGATTTAAGGCCCAGACCAAGTTGCTGTCCCGCGTTGAGAATATAGTCCATTATTGATGGAACCCGTAATCCCATGCATAGATGCGTGAATCCGGTTAAAACCGGTGTTACAAACCGGCTGGTACTTGACCGGTTTGGTTATAATCATTAATGAATCGGATGAAAATCGATTTTGATTTATAATTGATGGCTAAATGTGTATTTTTACCGTTGATTTATTTATTTTTCTTTTTTGTAAAAATTTGAAATAAACGTCGATTTTTTTAACCGACGATTCACGGTTATAATTTTCGCAAACTGAAACTGAACCATCGGAAATCGGTGGTCAACGAATAACCAACAAAATTGGAACTGGCAAATTTCCAATTAACTGGAATAGATTTGAACATCTTTACCATCAAAGATTTATAAGTGTAAAATTAGAAGGTCTATGGATATACGAATAATTCTCAAATTCTCAAATTAATCGTGATTAATCAATGTTAACAACACCAGTTAACAACATCGACCAGAGTAACGTAAATTTATGCAGCGAAAATTAAAATACGAGAACACGATTAAACAAATTCAGTTCACAAGTAAAAGTACTTGTAAACTTGGGTGTACAAACCCGAAAACCATATTACTTTCTATTTAAGTTCAATACAAAATATAAAGTAATATATGAAAACTAAATATCAAGAAACTTGATACTAAATACTTGTTGTCGGAATGACAAGATCTTCTTCGTTGGTCACGCAACTTTGAATAACTTGTTAATCACGATTATTGGCTCCAAGTAGTACGTCGTGTTCTTCCTTCCTTGCTTTGCCGTGCGTCTTGCGTCATGCGATTTCTCCTTGAATTTCCCGTGCGTAAAAATCCTTCTCGAAAAGTCGTGAATGTATGAGTATTGAAGGTGTCCTCTTCTCTTGCCTTTGTCTTGTCTTAAATAGAAGAGTACTAGAGTCCTAAAATTGGTAGAATCCTAAAACCAAATCCTAAACACAATTTAGGAATAATTAAAATCTTGTATACAAATTAGGAAACAAATCTAGAATCCTAACTTTAGTTCCCTAATATATTTTGGGCCTAAAAAAGGCAAATAACTAAATAAGGAATTATTCCCAAGAATAAAATTCTTAACAATCTCCCCCTTTTGCCTTTCTGGACAAAATACCCAAGACACATGAAAATAATCAAAAGAGTAAAAACTCCCCCTGAATTTAGAAACTCCCCCTACATTAGAAACTCCCCCTAAATGAAGTATCCAATGTTGAAAACAAACAAATACGAACCAGCGTCTTCTACATTCTTCTCCCCCTTTTTGTTGTGAAAGCAAAAGGACCTCAACAAACGAGTCCCGAAGCGCCTGGTGATGTGAAACCTTATTATCAAACAAAGTAAACTGAGCTCGGACAAACGGAGCAGAAAAAGGAGCCATGTTGGTACTGATGTTGGGAATACCAGAACCAACATCAAACATGACACCAGCTCAAAGAGGCGCCACGATGCCTAAAGAAGGTAATCAGATTCTGCTTCATGAAAATACCAACGGGGGTTTGGCGCTCAGCAATCATGCCTCGATTTTGAAATCCCAATAACAGCTCCTCAACTTCACTCGCCAAGAACCTCGTGGAGATGGAACATTATCAGAATCGAAGCTTGGAGAAGAGGCGAAGTTGCCTGCAGGGGATGTTGGTTTCAGTGTCACAACACCATAACCAACATGGGCTGACATGGCAGCTTTGGACTGCTTCTTTTCTCTCTTTGGGTGAATTCGATATCCTGCAAGAGATTGAATACAACTACAAAAAAAAAATCGAGTGTCGCAGGCAGTAAAATTTGGAGAAAGAAAAAGTAAAATTAAGAAAATAACTCCCCCACTCTTTCTCAAAATAAGACACACGATCTCAACTCAACTACTCCATCATCTCAATTTTGGAAATAAAAATCACAAATCTCAACTACAAATTAAAATCGAGATAGAGCTAGATTTTTATAAACCATCACCATAGTTGAACAAATTCTTTGCAAAGCAATTTTTCACTCGCCAAATTAACCTCTTATTACCTGTCCAACCGTCCGATTACAACTCCACTGAAACACGCGGTTAGTAAGATTCAAAACAAGATTAAGAGAATTCAAGATAGACACGAGTACAAACAACAGAACGCACAGCAAGATGGCATCTTCACAAAGTATGAATGTTTTATGGGATGCCTAAAAATCATGACCTAAAAGGTTAAAACAGAACACTTTATGATTTCAGTGACTTGATCCAATGTTACTTTTTATTGCTAACAACATTATAAACCAACATTGTCTCAGGTGAAGTCAATGGAAATTTACCCCTTAACCCAAGTTAATRACTWYGTCAAGATMTYTYAAGAARMTAATATTTAAAGATTGGATCATTTTGTATCCAGATTTTCTTCATCCTTGAAGGGATTTAAATCTTTTAATCTTCAACAATTGCTGTTAAAAACCTCCTATTTTTGGACCTGGGAGAAAACCTGTTTTTGCGGATAAATCCCACAATCACCTAATTGAAGAGGTCGGTTCTTTTTGCCATTACTTTTATTGCAACATAGGACCTTATTGCACTTTCAATCAAACTCAATGCATTATGATTATGTATGAAAAGAAAGATAAAAAATGCATGCAAAAGTATACAGATGTTGTGACTGATGTTGATAAGAGGTGTCACAACATCACAAACCAACATTGGTTAAACAATGCACATACCGAGATCTCTTCTCAAACGAGAGAAGGTCTCGAAATCTAATGCCTTAGTGAAGATGTCAGCAAGATGATTGACGGTTCCTATATGCTCAAGGCTAACTATCTTCCTCTCAACCAAATATCGAATAAAGTGGTACCTTATGTCAATGTGTTTGATTCGAGATAGCTGGACCAGATTTTTCGAGATATCAATGGCACTGGAAATATCACAGAGCACAGTCAATGTTCTTCTATGTAGACCGTAGTCCTCTATCATTTGGTTCATCCACAATGACTGTGTACAAGCACGTCCAGCTGCAATATACTCGGCTTTAAGAACATCCTCTACTCGTTTGGGCTCTGTTTTGGAAAAATACAAAGATTCTCGAGTTTTAGAACAATTAGTAAACAAGCAAACAAACCTTACCATCTCTTTGAAATTTATTTGTTGCTTTCTTATAGTTCTTTTATCGAGATCTCCAATGATTTGGCTCATAGGATGATTCTTCTAAATTCTTGAAGGAATATTTCTCTGAATCAAGTCAATGGGTTCAGCTGGATTCTCCACACTTGGATTAGAATCTGATTTTGCGGCGGCTGGAGTTGATGTTGGTTCTGATGTTGTTATCACCGTATCAACATTGTTACCAACATCACTCAAATCTCTAGGTTCAGCACCTGCATCTCTGTTTTCAATACCTGCACTTTCATCTACAGGAAGTGTGACATTATGTTGAGGATTTTGATCATAAACCAGATCATCCTCCTCATCAGGTTTAAAACCACTCATCAAATCATCAAACTTGACGTTAACCGACTCAATCATGCAACACGTTTTAAGATTAAACACTCTATATGTATGACTATTTCGAAAGTATCCCATGAAAACACATTTATCACTCTTTGAAGTAAGATGATTTCTATCATTTAGCACATAACAAATGCACCCAAAAATATGAAAATCAATCAAATTTGGCTTTTTAGCCATCAATAATTTATAGGGAGTAACACAAGATCCTGGTCTAAAATACACCCTATTAATTATATGGCATGCAGTGTTCATTGCTTCTGCCCGAAAACGTTTAGTAACCCCATTTGAAATAAGCATAGTCCTAGACATTTCTAAAAGAGATATATTTTTGCATTCGACTATCTTATTTTGTTGGGAGGTGATGGGTGAAGAAAATTCATGAGTTGCATTATCAAATTCTTTTCCATGATCAAACCTAATCCTACCAATGTTCACACCAAATTGCACACACAACCTTTTTGCAAGTTTTTTAAATATTTTAAAAGTCTCAGATTTTTCTTTTAAAAACTCTACCCAAGTAAAGCGGAAAAAATCATCTACAAGCACAAGAACATACCTTTTACCACCAAGGCTCTCAACTTCAAGTGGTCCCAAAAGGTCCATATGAAGGAGTTCAAAACAATATGAGGTAGTGAGACTTTGTACTATTGGGTGTGGCACCCTGACTTGCTTATCTTTCTGGCATGCCTTGCAAACTGGAATGTTTTTTGTGTTGAGCTTAGGTAGTCCGATCACAGCATCCTTTTAAACCAAATTTTCCATCATCTTGTAATTGACATGTCCGAGCTTTTGATGCCACACCTCGACATCACTCAATTGAGACAGCTTGCAGAACACATCACCATTGATTTGATAGCAATTATCTGAGGTCCTCTGACCAATGAGAATACATGCATTGCCTTCGTCATAAACTTCGCATCTTTCACGAGTGAACTTGACATTGAAACCACCATCGCACAGTTGGCTAATACTTATCAAGTTCGCCGTTAAACCTTTAACCAGCAACACGTTCTCAAACTTTGCAATACCAGGTACATGAAGGGTTTCTTGGCCAATGATTTGGCCATTTGCTCCTCCACCATACTTAATCTTTCCTCCTTGAAACTTGACAATATTCGAGAGGAGTTCTTTCGAGCCGGTCATGTGTTTAGAGCATCCACTGTCGAATTACCAGGCTCCAGGGACGTGGGATTTCAGGGAGGTGCAGATCATGTTGCACTTGATATCAGTTTTCTTGACCCAGACTTGTTTGTACCTGGTGTTAGTATTGATGTTGGTAACACGGGAACCAACATGGGATTCAGAAGCCAGCTTCGACTTTTTAAAATGAGTTTGCTTGCCAACAAGCTTCCAGCAGTATAGTCGTATGTGACCTGGTTCACCACAGTGATGGCACACATATTGTCTTCTTCTCCTCTTGTGGCGTTTGGTCGATTTCACCTTTTGACTTGAAATTGGCTTTTGAACATGCTTGAATTCAATCCCGTGTTTTGAACAATTCGGGATACACGATTCCAGAATCTCATCCACCTTGGCCTTGCCTTTGTTGAGGTTTGTGAGGGTTTCTTGGGCCTCCTTCAACTCGRTTTTCACCTTTTCTAGCTCAACATCCTTCTTGGTGAGCGACGTTTCCAAGCGAACAATTRTGTSAAGCTGATCATCCTTTTCTTTGRTTAGMTTTTCTACTTCCTTTSCGAGATCTTTGGCCTTGAGTACCTGTTTACTCCAACTGACAAACATTTTTTGGTGGTCAATACTCAGCTGCTCGTATTCCTCTTGATAATCAGTGATCTCGGCATTCAGGCACATGATGTTGTCTGCAAGCAAACCAACATGGACATCGTCGTCCCATACAACATGGGTAAATAAGGATGGATCAGGTTCAGTTGACTCGCAATCATTAACATCCTCTGTAGCAACCATGCTCTTTTTCCTCGGAGTATCCATAGTACCTAGACAAAAAAGGATCAGTACTTAAAAGGTTACGTAACCCGCTCTGATACCAATTGTAAAATTAGAAGGTTTATGGATATACGAATAATTTTCAAATTCACGATGTTGTTAATCAATGTTAATAACACCAGTTAACAACATCGACCAGAGTAACGTAAATTTATGCAGTGGAAATTAAAATACGAGAATACGATTAAACAAATTCAGTTCACAAGTAAAAGTACTTGTGAACTTGGGTGTACAAACGCGAAAACTATATTACTTTCTCTTTAAGTTCAATACAAAATATAAAGTAATATATGAAAACTAAATATTAAGAAACTTGATACTAAATACTTGTTGACGGAATGGCAAGATCTTCTCCGTTGGTCACGCAACTTTGAATAACTTGTTAATCACGATTATTGGCTCCAAGTAGTACGTCGTGTTCTTCCTTCCTTGCTTTGTCGTGCGTCTTGCATCGTGCGATTTCTCATTGAATTTCCCGTGCGTAAAAATCCTTCTCGAAAAGTCGTGAATGTATGAGTATTGAAGGTGTCCTCTTCTCTTGGCTTTGTTTTGTCTTAAATAGAAGAGTCCTAGAGTTCTAAAATTGGTAGAATCCTAAAACCAAATGCTAAACACAATATAGGAATAATTAAAGTTTCGTATACAAACTAGGAAACAAATTTAGAGTCATAACTTTAGTTCCCTAATATATTTGAGCCTAAGAAAGGTAAATAACTAAATAATAAATTATTCCCAAAAATAAAATCTTTAACAATAAGTGTACATATAAAATACGACCATGACTCTACATAAACAATCAATCTAGCTCTTGAATTTTCATACATCATCAGTTCATTCAAAAACATAATAATGAATTAATAGAATTCTAATTAAGAAAAAAGGCGACTGTATTTTTCACAATCAACGTTGAGGTAGTAGTAAATAAGAGGACCATTGTTCAAATTCAATGCCTCTGAATTAAAAGGCTCTTTATTACAAACTTTTTTACAGCTTCATTCCATTATTGAAAATACAATGATGGTAGCTATGATTACTCGCTTTCCTTTCTCCAGAAGGGTAAACTAGTCCTTTCATACCGATGAGCTTTAAAATGAGGTAGTGAGCTGTGGGGTCTGCGCGCAAGCGCTTCTAGCCGTTACAGTACCAAACATTTAAAAAAGGGGCAAATAACATAAAGCCTTTTTAAAATTCGGAATTTGACCGTTAAAATTATTATTATTATTTGTTTTCCACAACAGAAACACCACTCTCCTCTGTTCTTATAAGCTTATTCTTCTTCCGTCATCGGATTTTCTTCGAGTAGAAGACTATATAGATTCTTTTATTAATTTAGTTTTTCAGGATGGCGAATAATTTTGTGTTTACAGACGAAGAAATTGCGGTCGATGAGGGTCTTGGGTACCCGAAAGCCTACGCTAAGCTCTGTCGGGATCGGAGTTTCGGGCCGTTCAGCCACGGCCCGCCTTTCACGTTCACTCCGTACGCCTTGGTCCAGCAAGAGGTAAAATTGATTCATTTTTAGCTCTTTCTGTTAGATGAATCTGTTAGTTAGTTGAATTTAGAATCGGAATGTATAATGGAAAGTGCAATTGGGTTTTAGGGTTTTTTTTTTTTTTTTTTTAATAAATTCATTTTGTGCAATTGTGTGTTTGAGTTATTTGAACCAACGTAAGAATTCCGGTGTTCTTGGTGAGGTGGATTTTGTGCCAAATTGCGGTTCGAATTATGTTTATTTCATTTGGATTTTTTTAACTAACTTTTAAAATTAGAAAATTGGAGGGAAAAAGTGAACAGTTTTCATACATGAAACAGTTAATTGGTTGCTTAGTAAAATTGACGTTAAAGTAAAGTTGTTGTGTTAAGTGGCAATTTTTACTATTTATTAGTAGAACTCTGTCAGCACACTTTAATTAAGTTAGGATATTTTAGCTGGTTTTTTAAATAAGCCTTTGTGATGCAGGATTCAAGAGCAAAAGAATTAGATGAGATGTTTCCAATTATTGACCCCAAAGCAAAACCTACAACAAAGCCCAAGATCTTTTTGAGTCTCTTATGGAAAACAGCTTAATCATCTTGGGTAAAAGCAATTCACTTTCCAAATTCCATTTTTTCTTTTTTTTTTTTCAAATTTTCAATTTCTCTCGTATTTAAAATTTCCAGGAATGCTGGTTTCGATCCAGAAATAATTCGTGTGGACCCATTTGGGAATGTTGTTTACTATCATGCCGATGCTGCTTCACCTCTTGCATGGGACATTGATCATTGGTTTCCTTGCTCAAAGTAATTTCTACTCTTATATTTATGTTCCTCAAATTGTAGATTTTAGAAATAGTTATTTATTAAAAAAAAAAAAAAAAATCCAGCCTATTTTGGCGAGGGCTTAACCTCAAGAATGTATTTTTACCTAGAATGTATTTTTACCTCGAAAGGATTTGTAGTTTTGAAAGAGAGTTTTTTTTTTTTTTTTTTAAGGGTGGTTGTTTTGTAATTTTAGTTGGAGGGTTTTGTAATTTGTGTAATTTTGTGGGGGTTAAAAACTGCAGGAGGAGGATTGGACTGTTCCAAGCAACATCAGAATATTGCAATGGCAAGTCTGCAAAAGAAAGCATACTAAGCTTGAGTTTCTCATACCTTGGTGGGATTTTCAATTAGGCATATCCATTAACCAGTTCTTGTCCATTTTTGCTTCATCCAACTCAGATTTCAGGTTCGTAATATTATTGCAGATATTACAAAACCATCTGTGAAATCTAGTCTAATAATAACAACAACAACAACCACAACAGCCTTTATCTTTTAAAATTATTGAGTTCAAAAGTGTAATTTGTAAAATAGAAACATATGTCAGGAGATTTGATTAATTCTGAAAGATGATTGCGTGTGTTTTTGTTTTTCGTTTTTTTTTTTTTTTTTGGTAATTAGGATACAACTTGATGGTACTAAATGGAACAAAAGATTGATTAATGATGCCATTTTTGTGTTTTCAGGCGCAGGGCATTTTCATGGTTATTTTCTGAAGGTGAAAGTGAAGAACTAAATGCTTCACAGACAGTTGATTCTCATGTKTTTCCCCAACATTACTTGGAATCAAAAGGTAAATTAGGCTTGGCTCCAGCTGCTGTCGTTTTGTCTCGACGAGAATCTTACGATGCTCCGTTAAAATCCCTGGATGTTAATCGACGGCCTCGATCAAGCACCCCTATAGTAGGTTAGTAACATATGATCAATTATTCCATTTTTCTTCCAAGTTAAGTATGGCTAAATTGCAATTTAGTCCGCTAGCTTTAGTATAATTACAAAACTACCCTTTATAGTTGACCTAGTACACAAAAACCCACTAAGTTTCAACATAACAAAAGCTACCCTGGAGATTTTATTATTGTCTTACATAACTTCCTCTATAAGCAAAAAAATATATTTTTAAAGACCCCTTCACATTTATAAAAATACTTCATTAAGCACCTTAATTTTTAACACAGAATCAAGCTTTGTGGTTGTTTTTTGTAATTTTGAAAGTTAACTGGGGTTTTCTATAATTAGGTCAAACCTTATGGGTACTTTTGTAATTATCCCTGAAGTACTATTTATTGGCTTTTCTTAACGTGTTCGTTTATTTTGTGACAGCTGTGAAGAAAACAAAACAATTTCCAAACGAGAACGAAAACTCGATAATGGCGACCAACCCATATCAGGCCATTGTCATGGCAAGAGACTCTTTAAAACAGAGAGACGAAACAGCAAAGATGCAGGCTGAGATACGTAAGTTAGACAACGAAGCCAGCGAATTGGAGCAGAGGACAGAGGACGAGAAGGTGTCGATTCAAGAACTCGAATTGGTGCTCGTAAAGAAACGAAGGCGGGCCGAAAAGTGCAGACGTCTAGCTGAGTCGCAATCTTCGTACAGGACGATGCTGGAGAAGATGATCAGAGATGCCATGCACCAGTAAGGATCAATTAAAACACCATTAAACTGCATGAGTAGCATAAAATTCTGAGATAGTTACAAAATACCCCTAATTTTTTTGTCTAGTTACAGAAAGACCAAATTATATTCTGAAATTACAAATGCTCTCTGAAGTAATATTAATAAGCTTTTGAATGGACTGTAATGCAATGGGCCGAATCGATAATGGGCCCTACCTGCCAAAGGCAAAAGTTTGTCGGGCCAGGCTTACATTCCTTCGGGTTCTCTATTCTTAGAGCCCAGAACATGGCCTATGCTTGAAAAAAATAGGGGAATTGTCTTCGGTTGCCCGGCTCAACGGGCCAAATAGACCCTGGACCTTTCGAGCATTGGAAATTGCAGCCCAATCTGGTCCTCTCAATTTGTAAAATGGAACATATGCGAAGTTTGTTTATTATTTTTATTTTGCAAAGATAACTGAATTGTTTCATTATTTATCCTTCTTGCAGAAGTGTAGTCTACAAAGAACAAGTGAGGTTAAACCAGGCAGCAGCAAGTGCTCTTTTGGCAAGACTCGAAGCCCAGAAAGCAATCTGCGATTCAGCTGAAAGAGAACTTCACAGGAAGTACAAGCATCGGGACGAGCTAGAGAAACAGATACGGCCCGAATGGGAGCAGGCAAGAAAAAGGTCAAGAATGGATGATAATACCCTCGTGTGTTTGCCGGCAGACGAACCAGAAACGCAACAAGAAACGGAAACCAAAAACCATTCAGAAAACGCCAAGAAAGCTATTTTGTATTTGACAGAGCACAAAGAACTGAGAAAGTTCTTGGAAGAAGAACAGAGCCCGAAGACGGCAAATTTAGAAGGAGACGAAGAAAAGGATATGAGTAACACCGCTACAATAATGAAGCCTGAAGCGGATGATAATGATAATAATAATAATGGGTACATAGTTGAAGAAAGGCTCGAGAAATTGGAAGTACAAGACGGGGGCAAAATATATAATATTCAATTCCCTTCTCCACACGAACCGGAAGAAGAGGAGGACGAAGAGAGCAGGAGGCAACGCGGGAAAGGAAATGTAGAAAAATGGCTACAATTTCTACTCGAAAATAATAATAATAATAATAATAATAATAATAATACAATAGACGAGCCCGAGCTGAATTCTCAGAAAATCACGGGCGAAAACGGAACAACAACCGGTCGGACCGATGAATTAATTAAAAAGCTGAATTTGATATATCCTCATAGAGATATCAAGCTTTCGAAAGCTCAAGAATGTGCAGAGACTATCGAAATGAATGACAAAAATGACGTAAAATGTAACACTCCTTTTATTAATAACCCTCCTTACAGAATAGAGACGAAGAAAATAAAAGCGAATGAATCGGTTTCCGTTGATGATGAGAATGTAATTAAAAAGGAGAAGACTGAGAAGGGACTTTTGAGGTCGGAGAGCGCGAGAGCGTTTCGAAGAATACCGTCTTCGCCTTCTCTTATATTGGAGAGCATGAAAAAGAGAGTTGACTGCATCAGAAAAAAGCCGTTGGTACTTGACGATGATCACGAGGAATATGGGGCCAGGAGCAGCTTCATTAAATCGTCGATCAAGACACTGAAGAGGGCAGTGAGGATTTAGGTTGTTTTGTGTATGTAGTAAGTTGTGTTATTCTTTTTATGTGTGTGTTGTGTGTGTGTGATTTGTTTGAGAGACATGATCTCCTACTAGCTAAATAATGGTGTGGGAATTTATTATTTGCTTGTGTGTTTGTTTTACAGTTTGTGAAATATATGTATAATAACAGCTTGTTGTTTGACAGAATCTATTGCTGCTGAAATATAATTTAGTTTGTTTCAAATTTGTCTCCACTAACTGTAAAACAAACACAGTTAAAAATTTTGGTCCCAAACGATTGTTTCGATGCTTGATTTATTCCTAGATGCCCTAAAATGCAAAAAATATTTAAAAATTCCTATGAATATTACAATAGTGAATTTACTATAGGACTAAAACTGTCAACCCCACAAAGTATAGGGCTAAAATTGCAATTTAGTCCAGAAAACAGAGTACAAACAGGACAAGAGTCTTTACATTTAAAGAATAGGTTGGGAAAACTGTACAGAGTAAGTAGTGAAACATGTATGTATATCTTTTCCATATGATTCTGAACTACAAAGTATTTTACAACAATGACCAATCGAACGAACGAAACAAGGAAAGCATATCACCATGACGACAACTTTGTTCAACATCTCATATTTTATCTGCATCTCTATCTTCCTAGTTTTTTACAAACAAAACATACTTCCAAATCCCACTTTGCTGATAATAAGATCTCCAAGAACCCCAGTTTCGTGGACCAGGCGTTCAAAAATTCTCGACATGGACTTTAGGACTAATTACAAAAACTATCCCTGAATTTTAGCTTAATCAGAAAAAATAAAATGATCCAGTTATCTTTTTAAAATTACAAATTACCACCTCCTTGCGTAAAGGGGGTATTTGCAATTTTGACAAATAACAGGGTTTTTTTTTGTAATTAAGATAAACTATAAGGGTAGTTTTGTAATTATCCCCAGAAATTGCTCAAAATTCAATCTTTCTCAAGATAGCCCCAAATAACCCTCATCCCCACACGAGCACCTCCCATCCTTAAAATGGTGAAAACATTCGGTATCCCTAACCGAAATATCTCTCCTCACAACCTTAGAAATAAATTTCATCGTATTATGACAGCTCGTGCACATGTAAAGATTCTTCGTCACCCAAATCGGCATCCCGGGTGCAGTGTTTATGAGCCCGAACGCAACAGCCAATCTCTCACTGTGCCCACAGAACACTTCAGCTTTCGAAGCCTCGACTTCGTTTTTTATGTCCGGATCGCTATCATAGCCCGCTAACTTCATTTTCTCGTAAAAACCCTCCAACACAGCATTTATTTCTTTCATCTGCGGATGAAAATTGTCACCGCTGAGAAACGCGTTGACTTTCCCTTTGACTTCAACCCAACTGCACCCCGGGTCGACTGTCAGTCCGATTTCCCGCATTGTTTTCCTCAGTTTAGCAACCTCGTCCCATCTACCACTGTCGGAATATAAATCACACAGTAGAATATAATACCCGGCGCTCGTTTTATCCATCTCGAATATTTTCCGAGCGGCTACCTCGCCGAGCTCGACCCGTCTGTGGATCCGACACGCATTTAGCAAGGCCCCCCATATAGCTGGATCTGGGCTCACGGGCATTTCGTCGATAAAATCATACGCGTCGTCCAATTTTCCCGCCCTGCCCAATAAATCGACCACGCACGCATAATGCTTTAAATTCGGAGTAATAAAATACTCATTTTTCATTAAATCAAAATACTGCAAACCCTCCGTCACCATCCCCGATCTACTGCACGCGCACAATAGAGCTATGAACGTGATCTCGTCTGGCTTCACTTCTAATTTGACCATTTTACGAAATAAATCTGCAGCGAGGGGGCCTTGGCCCCTCTGCGCGTGTCCAGTCAGCAGAATATTCCAAGAAGCAACATCTTTCTTTTGTGTGTCAAATTGTTTTTTCGCGAGCTCCATTCTTCCACACCTGACATACATATCGAGGAGCGCGTTCGGCAGAAACCCATCAAACCCTAATCCACTTCTGAGCACGTGCGCGTGAATTTCTTTTCCGCACATCAACGCGCCTATACGTGCACATGCGGAGAGAACAGATATAAACGTGACATCATTAGGGTTTAAACTGAGTTTCATTTGCCTAAAGTAAATCAACGCTTCAAAGTTTCGGTTATTAATCCGAAGCCCGAGAATAATCGACGTCCAAGACACCACGTTTTTGTTGGGAATTTTATGGAATACTTCTAAAGCCTTGTCCACGCATTTACACTTGGAATAAAAGTCAATGAGAATATTAGCAACCATTACATATTCTATAATCCCCGTCCTCTTCACCAGCTCGTGCAGCTTCACGCCGATATCCAAAAACCCGAGCGAGGCACACGCAGATAAAACACCTGTAATCGTGATCTCATCTGGCACAACCCCTTCTAATTCCATCTTTTCGTAAGTCTCGATGGATTTTTTAGCCAACCCATTATTGTTATAACCCGAAATCATCGACGTCCAGGAAACCACGTCTTTATACTCGATTCTTGAAAAAACCTTTTCCGCTTCGCCACATTTTCCAAAACTCGAGTACATTTGGATCAACGAGTTACCCACCGATGCATCGGACCCATATTCCGTCTTTGCAACATAACCGTGAACCGCATTTCCGAGCTTTTCATCGCCAAAGGCCTCACAAGCTGAGATCACGCTAGTCATGGTCATTAAATCCGGGTGAAAATGAAAACAACAACACTCTCTCATGGATAAGAACAAACACAACCCTTCGAAACACTCCCCGTTCTCGAAATAACCCGAAATCATCGCGTTCCATGAGATTCTATCTCTCTTAGGCATTCCGTCAAACACCTCCCTCGCACCCCACAGATCGCCACACTTGACATACATTGTTATCAGAGAATTTAGGACGTCGATATCGGATTCGAACCCGAATCTCAGCACGTGAGCGTGAATCTGTTTACCCCATTTCCAATCACTCAAACCGCCGCAAGCTCTCAACACACAAGGGAAAGTGTATATGTCGGGCCTAACACCGGCCCCACCAAGCCACAACATTCGCCCATACAGCTCGATCGCCTCGTCGAGAAACCCATTCTTCGCGTACCCACCAATCAGAATGTTCCAAGAAAAAACATCTCTTTCACGCATTTTACCAAACACGTACCATGCATCGCTTAAATTCCCTAACCTCACGAACATGCTCAAGAGCGCATTTCCTAACCTCAGACTCAGTTGGGTAATCGTATTGGAGACTAAAGAGTAAATTAAAGACCCTTCTTCAGACGCTCTCTTGAACTCGCACAATCTTACTAGAGAGACGAACGTTTCTTCTTCGATATCTTTCTGAGGATCTTTTCCTAAATAAGTTAGGAAATTTATGGCTTGTTTTAGTTCGTTTTGAATGCATAGCTGAGTTAGGTGAGAATTGGGGTCTGTGGTGAAGGAGGGAGTAGCGGAATTTAGAAGGGAATTTTGGTGGCTTTTTTTCAGGGAAATTTGATTGTTCTTGGAGATGATTTGAGCGAAATTCTGGGATTTGGGATTAGGTAATTTGGGAAATTGGGGATTTGGGTGGTCGGAATTGATAGGAATCTGTGGGGTTTTTGCAGAGACAGACATTTTAGCTGAAGCATGGCAGGTGTAGAGCTAAAGGGTTTTAGCTGAGGTTTAAAGGCTTGTAGTAAATTTCTGCCTGAAACGATAATGTGAGCTAAAAATATCTTGATAGCCTAACCAACGGTGTCGTATAGGCCTATTATTTGAAAAGTGCTAGTGGTCTTGTTTGTTGTGTTTATTTAAAAAAAAAATTGTGGCCGAATTGAAAAAAACAAAATTGGGGGTCAGGACGCTGTTGCCATCAGCATCTCGGGGTCGAAGTGAAAAAGAAAGTTTTGGATGCGGGACGCTGATGGCAACAACGTCCATCAGCGTTACAGGTCAAATTGAAACAAAAATTACTTCCTGGTCCGGGATGCTATTACCACCAGCGTCCCAGACAATTTTGCAAAAAAAAAATATTTTTCTTTCTTACCTTTAACAATAACCTTACCTCACGTCCCGCCCCAGCATTTCTTCAGCAAGTAGTAGCAGCAGCAACTCCCTCCCAGGCGACACCTCCTACCTCCAGGCAGACAAGCTCCAAGCTCCCAGCTTAAGGGGTAATTTCTAACTCAAAGTTTTTATTTATTTCAAAAAAATTAATTATTTTATAAGTTTTTAATTAATTGACCTTAGAAATAATCAATTGTTGTTAGATAAATGATTTATTCATTTGGTGAAATTGAATTTAGTTGTTAATTTCTTGTATATGTTGAATTTACATGTTTGTGAATTTTAGTTATAAATATTTATGAAAACTGATTTGATTTATTTTTGAGAAAAATGTTAATTATGTGAAATTTTGAATTCATTCGTTTTGTATTTAGTTGTTAATTGCTTATGAAAATTGATTTTATTTGCTTGTGTGGAAATTATTACTTATGTGAAAATTGTAATTTATTCATTTTGAATTTAGTTGTTAATTATTTATGAATACTGAATTTATTTATTTGTGAAAAGATTTCTAATTATGTGAATATTTGAAATAATTTATTTTGTGAGAAAGTTGTTAATTATGTGAAGATTCTAATTTGTTCATTTCGTGTTTAGTCAACGAAAATTGACCACGCGCTTCCCAGGTGGATTTTAAGGGTAAAGTCGTCACGTGTAGCACTATCAAAATGGGCCAACCCGCTCCGGCCCGTCACGGATTACTCCAAAACGGGGCAGGGCGGGCCTGACCTGTTTCTGCGCGGGCATGGAAATTCTAAGTCTGCGGCCCTCGAAAGATGGCCCGCGGGCTGAGTAGTCCAGAAGTATAAATTTACAAATTTCGGGTACCAAACTGAATAAAATACAACCCATTTGATACAAACTGTATCAAATTAAAGTACAGAACATTTAGGTCATACAATTAGTTCTAAAGATAATAATACAAGTTGCAAACCATTCTAGAGTTATACAAATTACAAACAATTAAAAAAAATCACATCCATGTCCAAATCAAACTGAAACCATACATAGTTCAAATAACCAAACTCCAACATTGAAATAATCCCACACTCCCGAAGTATTGCTCATTCGACTTGTTTCAGTATTTCCAGTCTCTTGCCTCTTATTCGGTTTGATATTTGAGGCACTGCCACTGCCCTCGTTTGACACAAGTCGAGCCCCAGTATCATCACTATCAAGCTCAATATTATTTGGAGTTACTGTTTCCATATTGCAAAAGAAATAAAATAATTTCATAAACAAGTAAACAACTCAAAACAAGAACAAATCTATTATTACTGTGCTTGAGAAGGTTAAATAATTAATTAATTGGGGCTTGTTTAATTCTAATCATCATATTATTGTTCTCTTAGATTGTGTTCCTTTTCTGTTTTAGTTTGGTCATATAATTATCAGCAATGCTAAAAGTACCAGTGGTTCAAGGTTTTTTTTTTTTTTTTTTGGGCAAAAACTTAGAGCCGACAATTATAGGGCCGGCCCGCCCCGACCCGATTTCAGCCGGGCTTGGGCCTTGGAATACCATGCCTAAAAAATCGGGTCGTTTTTGGCCTTGCCCAACAGGCCCGCTTGGGCGGGCTGGCCTGACTTGCCCGCCAAATTAAACTACAATACCTATGATGAGCCCGGGCTTTGGCCGCTGAAATCACGGGCCGATTTTCGGTATTTGCCTGATGGGCTCGGGCTGGACTGGCCCGGCCCATTCCATTGCCAGCTCTACAAAAACTATTGCTTTCATGTAGAAATTATTTATTTATTGAGCAAGTTATACGAGGGTATTTTGGTAAATATGTTGTAAAATCGAACCAGCGCTAAAGTATAAATCTAAGAACCCTTCTTTGTATTTAAAACACTAAAAAACTATTATTATCATCTTCTTTTTTCTGTTCAAAAGTTAGAAATCACTTTTTTTTTTTTATAAGTGTTACTGTAAACATTATTTTGGAATAAAAACCAAGAATTTATATCAACCAAGAAAACAATAAATTTCAAAATCAACCATTTGTGGCACATATATTAGCCTACTTATCCAGCAATACTTGATTGTTCTCATGCATCAACAAGTATGAATACAAATAAATTGTAAACTAAATGAGAACAAAGAAAACAAATATAATATGGTTGAGAAATTGAAAATTCAAAATATGTGGTGCAAAGGTAAGAGGATCAAATTGGTTAACAGTTACATTCATAATTACAAATTTAAGGATAAACTAAGCAAAAACATTCATAAAAAAGAATACAAATTAAAATTTTTGATCATAAAATAATTGAAAGTCAAATAGATCACACAATATCCAAATCAATGATGTTAGATAATTTACAAATTAATATTAAAAATAAGAAGAAGAAAAAAAAAGATCACCAAATTAGATAATTGAAAATAAAATTTACTAATTACTAATTAGGGTTTAAAGAAAATCAGATCAAAACCAAACCTCATCAAATTCAGACGGAGAGGATGCACACGGTGGTGTGGCTGGTGGATTTGTGGGCGGGCGACGCTCAAGAGGATGCGGACTGGTGGTGGGCGACGCTCATTCACGGTGGTGACGGATTCAAATTGTTGGATGAGATTTAGAATTAGGGATTTAGAAATTGGAGGCTGGGATCGTGTGTGCTAGCCAGTCTAAAGTGGAGATTGGAGTAGGACGGTGGAGTATGGGTGGCGAAGCGGGAGCGTCGTCGGCGATAAAAGGAAGAAGACGGGGTCACGGGAGTTGAAATGGAATTAGAGCTTTTTGTTTTAATAAAATTTCTTTCTATTTCATATTCTAATAGTCTTATTAATAATAAAAAAAAATAATGGGCCAGCCCGCTCTATCCTGGCAAAAACTC